>JAUJYU010000145.1:0-17576 GCA_033995675.1 Nothrus silvestris
AAATAATATTATACATTATCGTAAAGTTCGGTAGCGTAACAAGTTAATACTCCTGTACATTTAGCCTAAAGGGTGTGCGTTCAAAACCGGGTCGGGTTAAATTTAAAAAAATTTTTTAATTAGTAATTATAGACGAGCGCTTTGCGCTTTTTTTTAGTAATAAAAAAATTTTTTTGTTTGTGGGCATATTTTTATTGAGTTGTAGTTTATATTTCTGTCGAGGCATTGAAAGGGGATTGCAAGGGAAAAGCAGGCGTCACATCTGAGAGCACTGTGATGAACATAGGCTCGAATACCATGAGCCTGAGCCTAGGTGAAAAGCCAAGAGCTTGAGCCTCGCCTTTCGCCTAGGCTCAGCCTCATTAGTTATAATATATAACCTGTTTATTGAATAAAGTTTTAATAAAGTGTTTAAACTTATGTTTTACAGGAAGACAGACAAAAGACTAAAAAAGTTCAGGTAAATATATATTCTTAATAAACATATTTGTAAAAAATAACTTTAATCCCAAAAAATGCTAATTATGTTTAAAAAATGTTAACTTTTTTGTAGAAAAAACAATGCGTCTTAATGTAGCGTTTTTTGAATGTCATTTGAATCTCAAACAAAATTAAACATTAAAAGTACATCAAATCAAACAAACATTTAGGGTAGAGATTATTAATATAATACTAATTATATAGTATTTATTGCAAATCTGTATAACTCGCATGTAATTTCCTGCATAACAATCACTTCAGACTCATATTAACTCAAATTTGAGGGGAATATAACTTAATTTGCAACTAATTTATGTTAACAATTTTTAAATTCAAAATAACCAATAATTTCTAATTACTTTCCTTTAATTTGTTAATTAATATTAATTAATAAGAAGTGGCCAAAAGTTCCCATTAATGTTGAATGTTTTGAAACTTTAAAAGTCTAATAAACTTTAATGAAAATTAATAAATAATAAATTTTTACTCAATCAGGAAAAGAATCACTGGGGCTCTACTCCAAACCCTTCCGGTGAAAGTAGTAGTTGGCGTTCTTGGCTCATTCCGGTCGGCATTGCTTTGTCTGCGACTTTCCTCTATCGGTTTTATTTGCATTATTATTCTAGTAATATATAAATTAACATTAATTATCAATTATATTAAAAGCGCTACTGATTTCTCTTCCAAAATGTTTCTAAAATATCCTTTTTTTAAATGCATGTTTTTTTATTTTTAAAAAATTATATCTTTTTCATGTTTTGTCAATAATTGTTCTGTAATTGGTTTTAATTGTTTGAAATAATGTTTTCAAACAATGTTTTCAAACTATGTTTTCAATTATGTTTTGATTACTATTACAATTGAATTTAAATGTTGATTATATACTCTAAATTTGGTGCCGATTGACCGCGCCTTTTGTGTTAATAAAAGTGATAATCGGAGGACAATTTTCTTTTCAATGTTATAATTGGGGAGCGTTTTATGGACTTAGCTTTGGTTTATAAAACAATTTAATAAGTTATAGCTCTAACACCTGATTTTGAATTTATAGTTTAAATGCAGATAATTTTTCCTCCAAATCGGAATGCGGCTCATATGTGGTGTGCGGTCTATCGGCACGAAATTAGGGCAATTAGTTTATTGCAATATCTGTGCGTAATATCAATTTATACAATTAGTCGTATCGTAATATCTAATAACGGTTTTGATTTACAAAAGCCATAAGTATTTTATACTACAATATACTGTACTGTTTTATTTTGGGAACAAATGTTGACAATATTTTATCGTTAATTCTAAATAAAATATTGAAATTAATTATTTTCTCGTTATTATTGCAAAAGAGTCAACAATTTTTAAAAGTCGTGGTTATTATTGATTTAGTAAACATTTCTTTAACCTGTTTTACATTCTTTACGATTATACTTGACTTTTACTCAATGTTTGCAATAATTATAATTAATAAATAAGTTGTGTCTGATTTGTGACATAGAATGCAATACAATGATGGATGCAATAAAATCATTAAAACATTGTTTTAGGTACAGTTACGCAATCAATTTAAGCTATTAACTCATTTAATGTTATATCTTATTATCTCGACTCTTATTAGATTATAGTTTTATCATAGGCTCAAGGATTTCGATAAGGCTCAGCTCTAAGATTTTGAGCTTCTCCATAGACTTTGTCTCAAGATTTTTTGGGTCTTTACTTCATTAAAAATGAATACTTTAGAAGTGTTTAACTAAGTTAGTGAATAATCTAATATATGAAATGCTCTCACAGTCAGCGTAAATACTGGTTTAATTAAGCATAGATTTAAAATATTTGTTCTCATCATATAAAAAACCTGTATAATTGTTCTAAAACCATATAAAATATACATTTATGTCAACTAATAGTTAAGGAATTCTAAAGCTTTATCCCAGTATTCATTGATTCACTACATGACAGCCGTACTTAAGCGACAATATTATGATTTGAAGTGCGATTGGATTGAAAGTGGAACAAAAGTGAATATAATGAATAGACAATGAATTGATTTAAATATTTTATTGGAAGTGTTATGAAATAAGTTTATTAAAGAGTTTTAATTAGAAAACATATGAGAATTAGAAATGAATGTATAATCTAAGAATCATTGACAAGCGTTAACTTGAATT
The DNA here is from genome assembly GCA_033995675.1 of Nothrus silvestris. NCBI lineage: Eukaryota > Metazoa > Arthropoda > Arachnida > Sarcoptiformes > Nothridae > Nothrus > Nothrus silvestris. The sequence goes on from JAUJYU010000145.1 coordinate 2,643, forward strand.
TCGTATTAATTTACATAAATTGAAAAAATAGCATTTCATCAACAAAACTGATTATAACTAAAGTTAAAATTGATGTTTGCGTTTCATTTCCAATAAATTAATTTCGATTGAATTGATCTTTAAGTGCAAAACGAAAAATAAAAAAATCCAAATCTTTTAAATCGACCAAAAACTAATTCAAGAAATTACACCAAATACTAATGTTTTGCTTAATATCAATATTATTACAATATTCGTCAAATGTTGGAACTTATTATTATTCATTTGAAAATTTCGCGGCATTTGTGTTATTAATTTTGAGAATAAGTCATAAGTCATGTCTCTTTCAATTATCGGTTTTACTCTTATGTCGAACTGATGTTAATTAACCTGAGATTTGACGTCAGAAATTCTGTAAGAAAAAATATATGCGCCTCTACTGAACAACACACACAACATCCGCTACAACAATCACTTCAACAAATATATACATACATTCATTTAAACCTATTTTTGAGACATAAAAACAAAGAAAAGCCATACAAACCATACCTAAAACAGTCATAAAATCATTCATTCAATGGGAAAAGTTTGGGTTTAAAGGAATTCAAACAAACATGAGATACGAAGACATCTTTATTACCATTCAAAGATTTGATTGTTGTTGAGCCCATCATTACGTCCGTCAGACATGACTCCACACAATAGTGTATATTCAGTAGAGGTGCATATCATAAGCGCATTAGCATTGAATTCAATAATTTCTATCTTTTTCTACGTGAAGGACTTCGTCTGTTTATAGGAGATCGAGAATAGCGCGAAGGCATAGGACGTCGCGGGGGAGACCGTCGTGGGGGAGGCGATGAACGGCGGGGTGACATTCGACGACCGAAGCCGCGCCGATTCGGCGAATTGTTACGCCACTGACCTCTTTCCTAATGTTTCAAAGAGTAATCATTTAATTCACTATCGTTTAAACCATAGATCAAAGATTGGTTACATTTCTAAACGGAGGCTCAGCTTCCATTCCGCGCCTTTCATTCATCATAAACTCTTGTCTTTTGCGGAAATTGTCTTCTCTGGCGTTTCGTTCCTCTGCTTTTTTCTTCTCGGACTCGGCTCTCATCGCATCTCTTGTGACCACTTGTTCTTCAGTTAATGGCAACCAATAGATACTCGGCGTTGCCGTTGTCTTCTTGAATAAATCATCCAATAGTTTAGCGGGAGATTCGGTCTCATGTCCTGCTGTAGGCGCTTGTCCTGGCATTTGATCGGCCGCTCGTATACGTTCTCCTCCTTTTGTTGAATCTTTAAATTTTGTTAATTTTAATAAAACTAATAATAATAATAATAATAATATATAATTAATGAGTGAATACCATGACGTCTTCTTTTAAAGTCAGTTCCTTCTTGACTACGACTTCTTGGCGATGGACTTCTTAACCTCTTCTTAGCGGCAATTCTGGACACTTCATTGTCTTCTTTATTAACGAGTTTTTCGCGATCCCACTCTCTTATGGGTCTGTTTTCAACTTTATTTCTCAAGACATCGTTATTGTCATTCTTTTCTCTGAAAACACTCTTGTCTTTATCTGTTTTGATGACGATATCGTACTTTTCATTACTAACATTTTCATCCACTTTCTTATTATTCAAATTAATCACATCTTTAACAACATTGGTTTCAACGTTCAAATGAGAGTCCAATTCTTGTTGTGTCGCAAAATCAATGCAAAGAAACTTAGGGTTAGAGGCGGGCCATCGGCTGCCATGCAGTGCTTCGCGCGTCGCAACGGCTTCGCCCACCGTTTCATAAGTGACAAAACACTTGGACTTAATGTTGTCGATCCAGAACCTCTGCTCAACCAATTTGCCGGTTTTGCCCAACACTTCTTTCAGTTGCAATAAAGTGAAGGGTCGAACCAGATTACTGATGAATATTATGTTTGACTCACCATTTTTTGCAGGACTTACTTCTCTTTTTGACTCCTGTTCTTCACTTTCATTCAATTCTTCTATTTTTGGGTCTATTTTCGGGACTATTTTTTTGGGCTCTAATTTTGGTGGCAATGGTTTGGGCTCTTCTTCAACAACAGGTCCACAATTGTCTTCTTGAGCAGAAACTTGTTTTCTAACAACTCGAATGTCTCGTTTAGACGGCATATCAATTACTGAAGCGGAACTCGTTTGCGGTCGCATCGAATTTGACGTAACGGTAATACTCGTATCTGATTTACTCACCTTTGCTGTCACTGTCATTGCATTAGTTGTGGTATAGCTTGTGGTCGCTGAAGAAAATACTGTATTAAGATCTGGAATCAGTTCCTTCAGTTGATCGCTTGATATTCCTTTATATGCGTTTTGTTGGACATCAGCGCCAGTCGTAGTGCTTCCCCACCGACGCTTCCGCGGAGGCTTCACTTTTTCAATTTTTGGTTCCGATTCTAATGTCTTCTTTTCATCCGAAGACTCTTTTTCATTCACTACAGACTTGTCTTCGACTTTAGTCTCACAATTGTTTTCGACTATAGTTTCGGATTTGTTGTTCACTTTGGCCGAACAAATGTCGGCAACTATTGTTTCCGATTTGTTCAAGAGTTTATCTTTCAATTTACTTTCGACTATAATCTCATCTTCGGCTTTAGTCGAGGAATCGCCTTCGACTTTAGTCGAGGAATTGTCTTCTACTTTACTCTCAAATTTATTTTCAACTATAGTTTCACATTTCTCTTCCACTTTAGCTTCAGAAATGTCTTCGTCTTTAGCCGAAGAATCGCCTTCGGCTTTAGTCACTGAATTGTCTTCGATTTTATCTACGAATTTCTTTTCGACTATAGTTTTAGCCTTATCTTCGAGTTTAGCCTCAAAATTGTCTTCGACTATAATTTCAGTTTTGTCTTCGACTTTAGCCTCAGAATTGTCTTCGAGTTTAGCCTCAGAATTGTCTTCGAGTTTAGCCTCAGAATTGTCTTCGAGTTTAGTCTCGGAATTGTCTTTAACTATAGTTTCAGTTTTATCTTCGATAGACTCAGAACTATCTTCGACTATAGCTTCAGAACTGTATTTGACTTTATCTTCAAAATCGTCTTCGGCTTTAGCCTCAGATTTGTCTTCAACTTTAGCCACAGAACTCTCTTCGACGTTGTTTTGAGAGTGATCTTCGGCAATAGTTTCACAATTATCGTTATAATCGACTTTGTCTTCGACTTTGGTTTGAGAGTTAATTTCAGAGTTGTCTTCGACTATAGTTTGCGACTCGTCTTCGAGTTTAGCCTCAGAATTGTCGTCGGTTTTGTCTTCAGACTTGTCTTCGTCTGTATTCTCACAACTGTTGTCAACTTTAAAACATTAATAGAAAATAATTAGAAATGAATACTTTTTGAGAACTGAATGTCTAAATAAACTAATTTGGACTCAATTTAAATGAATAGCAATAATAGATGTCTTGACTTACTCTCATTTTTATTCTCGTTTTGACTCAATTGCTGTCAAAAATACAATAAAAGTAAAAATTAAAATAAATTTAATGAAAACATAATTAATATAAATGAATGAATGAATGAATTAATGAATGAATGAATGTCTCAAACGATAAACATTCGCAACAAAAATGATAAAAACAATGGAAACCTACAAAAATGAGCAGATTCTGGAGCTGAGCCTTAGTTCCCGAGGCTTTGACACCTCTTTTCTTCAATTCCTGCTTCAAATCGACGACTCGGAGAGAGAAAAGAGATTTGCCATCAATTATGATGTCGTTCTCGATGTCAGCCATTTTTGTGTGTATTGAAAGTGCGCCCAAAAAGGTATTGAAGTTTACGCTCAAAACATATTGATTGCTATGAAAGCCAACTCTGCTTTACACTGAAAACAACTTATACTGTCTTTTAGATGAGGTTTTCCTGCAATTCGTGTCGGCTTTTTTGCACTGCTTTTTAAAACCCTTTTATGTGAAACTTTATTTGATTTACAAATTTTATACAATAATTATATTCAATATAAACTTTATTTAAAGCAAAAAATTAAAGATTACAAACAATACAAAGAAAACTTAAAAACTAATTCTAATATTCATGTATTAATACTATTTCTTCTTAAATAACTCAATACTAAAATACTGAAAAATTTTAACTTTTTAAATAATACAATAGTTTGAATGTTTAACTAATTAATTGTGTTTATCATTCGTTTGAACTAAAGTTCATAGAGTTTTTAATTCTAAACATTAATCAATTGTAATTATATTTTATATAGAATTTACATTTTGTTTGATTTTAAACGGAATAAAGTTTTGTTATAAAACTTTTTAAAACTTGATTTGTAAGAGAAAATCGATAGAAATGTTAACTAAACTAATGAAAATGATTAATTAAAAATATAATCAAATTATTGTTTAATTTGATTATAAAACGGAATTTTTTATATGGACTATAACTAAGTTGACGTTTGGCAAACTTTATTTTGTTACAAATTTGGTGTTATTTGGAATCAAAGAAGAATCCGAAGAAGAAACCGAAGAAGAATCCGAAGAAGAATCACCATTGAAGTACCGGTAAGTGTGAAATGAATGAAAATGGTAACAAGTATTGCATGTCTAACAAGCACAAAAAGTTTCGCAAATGATTAAGTTTGGTTCTTAAGTGTATTGTAATTATATGAATATGGTTTAAGGTTAGAAGTGTTGACACAATGAATGTTAATAGGATTCACATTGAATACATAGTGAATTACTGTAAGTCATATTTTTCATGAGCTTTACTATAGAGGGAGTGAACTTTATATGGTTTCAACATTAGCCCGGGTTAGCCATAATATGATACCTATTACTGTTGTGATAGAAATGATGCACAAGTCGTTCAGTATATGAGTATATGAGGAATATATGAGGTCTGTATCGAAACAGGCATTTCTATGTGTTATTTGCCATTAAGTCTTTTTAATGAATGGCTGCGACTCTGCTTTCATGCCTTCATTTCAATACATTTGTCGTATTATTAAAACAGTAAATATTGAACTCAACAAAACGTTTTACTTTCAAATTATTATTCAATTTTAAACTTATTTTTAATAATTTAAAAACAAAATAAATTCCAAACAATTTTTAATATTTAAAATAATTGTTTTTTATATTTAAGAGTTAGTTATCAATATTTAAAATTAATTTCTAATATATTTAATATATGATTGATATCAATATTAAATAATTTTATAATAATATTAATAAACATAAAATATATATCAATATTGATATTCAGTCAATAATATTCAGTCATAATTGAGTTATTGATTGAAAAGTGATACGAATATAAATTGATAATAATATCAATAATTATTGATATATTTAATAATAATAATAATAATACCTAATAATGGTTTGTAAAGAAGAAGTGTTCAATTGGTTCAAAGAGTTGTCTGGAGCCAAACGAATAGAACTGATGTGTGGACTGATGTCAATGTGTATTCCACTTGAGATCCGCTTTTTTGAAGCAATTGTTAGAGATTTGGCCAAAAAAGACTTAAACGCTTTACGAGAGGCAGAAATTAAGGCCAATTCGTTCCCAGAATTGGACACAATCTGTAAATGCGATTTATTAGCCGATAAGGCAGTGAATGAGTCGATGGAAATGAAGACGTCGACCAACTGCGAAGTGTTGCCGTCGAGTGCCATGAGTGCGATCGCCAGCAATTGCAGTCTCAACAACTCAGTGCAGCCCTCACTGCAAGCGATGCCACCACAACCGCCACAAGTGATGCCAATTCAAGACATACAGACTGTTTCGGCCAACGGCTCAGTGGCGGCCACAATGTCTTCGATGGCCACGAATGAAATGATAGGAGGGGGAGGAGTGTCTTCTGCGTCTAGTAATCTGTCTCTATTGCCGTCTCGGTCTAAACTGATAGTGTCTTTGTGTCTGTTGTCGCCGACCAACAGGTCGTGTTCGACACTCGCGTATAAAGCATTGCGACATCAGTTGACGGCCAAATCCATAGCCAATATAGTGATGAACTACTACTACCGAAAGGGCTGTTACAACTTCGACGACTTGTTCTCGGAGATCCTGCTGTTGCTGACGATGGCGTTACATCACCCGGCCTTCAGTTTCGACCAGAGGGACATTCTCGCCAAACAGAAGGACGAGGTCGAGCTCACCATCGACGGCATCAACGCCCACCTCAGGCAAACCACCTCTAACTATAACGCAGCGAATGCACATCACTTCCAACCCTTTCATCCGCATCAGAGCCTCCATCCGACACATCCGACACAACAAGCAGTGGCCGTACAGACAGTGCAGGCGGCGGCACATTCTGCACACACGCACGCGGCTCACACTCACCACCAAATGCCCCAAACGGCACACCAGTCTCCACACCAGTCTTCACAGCAATATTCAGCACATACTCATCAATATATGCCTGGAATGCCAGTCAACGTCTATTCTTCTGCGGCCCACACAAGCGCTGTATTGCCAAATATGTCAAACCTACGCATCTCAAGCATGACATCTCCGGTCTCAACGCCATCTCCAACCAACTCTCCTTCATCGAAAGGAACGGCCACATCAGTGGCTGCAATATCTCCTCTGCCCATAACAGCGGACTTTGGGCCTCATGTTATATCTCTAACTGAATCTGTTGCCAACCCGGCTTCCTATGTCTTGACAACAGGTTTACCACATCAGTCATCAGCCAATGCTATTGAAGAGATGTCTTGTGTGAAGACATTGGTCTCGTGTTATAATTGTGGAAATTTAGGTCATAGAGGAGATGAATGTACGGCTCAAACACAAGATGAAGCAAATAGATAATAGGGTTCACAACATAGTTAATTATTACATTCTTTCTAATTATTATATAAGTTTACATCACTTGTATATAAACGATATACAGTATATATATATATATTGATATTGATATATAGTATAATATTTTATTTGTAAATTTATTGTAACACCTCTTGAACATAAAGGTATACTATTATCAATTATTTTAAAAGTTACAAAAGCAAAGGTGAAACAGGTTTAGCCATTATTTAAATACTCAACTCATACTCTTCGCAGTTGAGATCGCCTTTAATTAATATTCTAAATACTGTTTGATCGCTACGAATACAAAACAATACAAAAAGGTTTACCGGTTGAACATATTTCACATATTGATAAACTGTAGAATATATTGATTGGTAAATATTTGGATAATGCTATCATAGCATTGCTGTGTATTTTAATTGAGGCAAAGTTTGATATACAAATTCAAGTATAATACATAGGCCTGAACGCCATTCCTTTTTAATTGTATTCTAAATTGAAAATAAATATGCATTCATTGCTAGTACAGTATAAATAAACTATTGCAACCATTTTAAGATTTATTATGAAATCTTGTGTGTGCTTTTCATGTAAAATATTGTAAACGACTGTACACTGCAATAGTGATCATTTTACAAGTATTGTTCAATTTTCAAATAACAATTGTTAATTGTATACAAATTACAGAGTTCTTAAATGATTAACAAATGATTTACTTAATATTCCTCTTTTTCTTTCTATTACCGGTCGGTCTCTTAGTCTCGTTTGGATTCACTACTCGTCGAACATTCGCAGTAATTCTTGAGGCTCTGCTGTACACGTCGTTTATGGCGAAAGGATTCAATCGATTCACATAATCCGGGTCTTTAAGGATTTTGTCGCAACTAATTTGCTTTTTTTCCTCAATCGCGAACTTAGTCTTTCTCTGTTGTGGTATTGGCTGATCCGCCACAAGAATTGGATTACGAGTATGTTTTCCCGATTTGGGAGTTGGCAGTGAATAACGCGTTCCTCTAATATTGATCGGCTTTTTGAAGTTGATGTGAACCACTTTAGTTCCGTCATCTCTTACCGTCACTGAAACGCGTTTTAAAGTTTTTAAATTTCCGCAATATTTACAAAAGTCTGGATTATTATTATTTGTATTGATTTTAAAGCAGGCAAAGCATCTCAAAACAAATTGTTTGGTCTCTTTTATACGTAAGCCGTCTCTAATGCTCATCACATTTAAGCCCATTTGCATCAAAACGTTTTGCATCGCGTAATCCCCTGTCAAACAGCCCACAGAAACCCCTCGTCCTGACTCGTCCTCCACTTTAAGAGACATCATTCGATTCCTTACTTCAATCAAATTATTGGGTGTAATCCAACCCTCCTCTTCGTCCTCCTCTTCTTCATCATTATCTTCTTGTTCTTCACTTTCGTCATTCTCTTCAATATCTTCTTTGTCTTCATTTTTGATAATCTTTTCCTTTGATTTATTATTGTTATGAAAACCACAAAAGCCAACCATTGATTGATTGACTGCATTGTTATGCGAAACTACTCTTTCTTGAATGGGTTGTTGTCTCACATTTTGGTCTCCATTTTGTTCTTTTTCCAAACGAAGAGTTAATGCGATTAGTTTGAGATCAGTTGCAGATAATTGTGAATAATCGCCAGTCTTTTTAGCAAAATTTACCACAAATTTAATGTCTTCTGTCGATGGCTCGCGATATTTGATCTCATATGCAATGAATTGAAGTCTTTGTCGTGTATTTTCATCTTTTATTTCAGACACGACTTCAGGCAAAGTATAAATGTTTTCACCAAATGTCTGATCGTTTAGAAAAGGAAAACAATTTATTATTATTAATACAAAAATTCAATTTTAAAAACAATCAATTTTAAAAACTATCAATTAAAGAGACTTTAGATTCAATATCAATACTAACTTCAATACAAGCATTGCTAATAAAAGCTCCCGAATCGACAATTAAGTGCTTCACTTTATCACCACTTTTATTATCCATATTATTGTCTTTAAATAATTATTTTGTCATAAACTCAAAACTATAACAAATGTTTATTTAACAAATTCAACACGTTTTAAGTCAAATCTATTGGTAACTTAAGAGACATTCAAACATTCTGTTACGCATAATTTAGTGCGAAGAGAGTTAGACAAAATGTCTTTGTTGTAAATATGATACAAAATTGCGTACTTTATAAGAGAGGGTCAGCAAAGCGAAAGTTTTATTTGAATTAATGTATTTGTGTATTAATGCACACGTTTTTATATATTGTGCGGCACATAAACCAATATAATATCCCTCATATTTCCCCTCTATTTAAATGAGAGCTTTTATTTGAAGGGAAACCTACTAAACTACATGGGGGTACACATAATGGGGGTCTTGATTTGGGTTATAGAACTTCACTAGAATGGGCGTGGCTTACAAATAACCTACATAAATAAAGTTAAGTTGCTAGGGCTATTAAAATATTTGTATCAATTTACAATGCTGCATTGTGCATCTGTTTGTATGGAATAACTTAAATATATTAATAACAACAATGGTCTTCGGCCATAATTTTTAAAAAAAGTATTTCTGCCTAATATATGATTTTTGTGACTCTCGCTCACAATTAAAACAATTAAGTCATTAATAAAGTATATTATGATAAATAACGTAATTAATGTTTAGTGAATATGAGTTTGAAGTAAAGCAGTTTTTGCTGTATTTCACACACAATTCAATAGTAATAGGCGTTGCATAACATCAATGAAAAGTCAAGAGAATATCATTTAATTTTTGTCGTATTTATGAAATTATATGAAAATAAAGTGAATTTATTTATTAAAGGCAAAAAAGTTGAACAAAAAGTAGCATTCATTTGATATGAGTTATCGTTTTTGTTTATTTAATCAAAATTAATAGAAATAATAAATGTATTAATAAATAATGAACCAAATGAATGACATCTGCGATAATGCAATTCATATTCATATTAACAAATCTATAAAAATATAAAAATTATTAATAAATTTATTAATATATGAAAAGCTATTGAAAATAATAATAATAATAATAACTAATAATTGACTAATGGGTGGAAACTGTTTTCCATTTAAATGAAATTTCAAAATTTGATAATTAATTCCATAATTATTAGAATTCCATTTATTAATATTGTTATCAATAATCTTATGACCAATTGATCCATAAGTGATGGCCAACAATAACATTAATAATAACAGCATTAATAACAATAACAATACAATGAATTCAAAGTATTGTTGCGATAAAGAGTCGTTGCGATCGTTGGAAAACCTGATGAATGAGTTCTTCCACGACTTGACCACAAATGAGAGGAAGCGAGAGATCGAACTCATACTCAACAACTTCTCCAAAGCGAACAACTGCTGGTCTGACTGTTTGTCTTATTTGAGTGAAACGCAAAACGAGTACACAATGATGTACTGCCTCTCAGTCTTAGAGAATCTCATTTATGGCAAATGGCTTTCTTTGGGACCCGAAAAGGCTGATCTGCGGCTACAGATCTGGAAGTATTTGTTGACAAACCATCAAACAGTTCCTCAATATATACGCAACAAAACCGGCAAATTGTTGGTCAACATCGCGCGCATCGATTGGCCGCACTTTTATCCCGATTTCATGCAAAATATTTTAGATTTATTGCAATCGAGGAATACTATGTCTTTGGCGTTAATGCTGTTGAAGACTGCGATTGAAGAGTTGTCCATATCTCGAGACGACGTCTGCGCTGCGCGAAAGTTAGAGTTAAATAAATTATTACAATTAGAAACTGCAAGAATACTGTTATCACTGACTAATGTAATGGAAGTCATATTAGACAAACACTGCAACTTTCTCACAGCCACTCCTCCTCCTTCGCCAACACAAAGTCCTAACTCTGATTCCAATATATCTTTTAATAAAGGTTTGTATCAACAAAAAGGTCTCCACTTTTGCATAACTCATTACTAGTGTTGTTCCCATTCCATTCCTATTCCGTTGCCATTCCACGAACGGGAACAACACTACTCATTACACTTTACTCTGACATACAGTAAGACTAATGTTTGAATGTCTTTTCAGGTGATATATTGTGTAATGCATTTGAATTAAGTCTTCGAAGAGGACTTCTTGAAACGGTTCCTGACATGGATTGCGAATCGTTTGAAATATCATCTCAAGTATTAATAAGTTTGGCTCAATTGTTCGCTTTTATGCCACTCAGTCTTTATCATTGTATAAGTAATTCCATGTTAGCGGCTATTTTTGTATTCGCCACCTTTGGCTGCAATAATAGCCAAGTTATAAGTTATCACAAAGTGAGTTCAGTACAACTCGGCATTCTTGCCATGAATTGCATCAATGAAATCATGGCTAAGAGTTCAACAACCAATGAAACCAATCAATTCATATATAACATGTTTCAAAACACATTCCATCTCTTGCAAAAGCTAACCAAAAACAGTGATATCGATAATCACATGAATTGTTCCCAATTGGAAAACTTGGACGAGGACTATATCAGCAAATTTACTGAATTTTTGCGATTCTTCATTAGCGGACATTTGCCGCGTTTCGAAAAGATGCCATCGTTTCCTATTATGGAGTTTTTGGGTCTTGTATTTCAATACACTTTCAAACAAACTTCTTGTGAAGCATTTCTGTCTGTATTAGAAGTTTGGACGATATTTATTGATTATCTCAATATTAAGATAAAACAGGAACAAAACTCAAAGCAAGTCACTCTCGTTCTGAATCAATACAAAGAGCCTATTGTCTCACTTTTGGTTCATTTAAGTCGTAAAATACAATTCAAATACAATCAAAGAGTTTTGGAAGAATTGGATAATGAAATTTTGGACGACGACTATGTGACGCAATGGCAACACTATTTGCACAGTTGTAGTGAAGTGATAGCAAAAATAGCGGATATATATCCGTTGGAAACGTACGAAATTGTCAGTGAATTTCATAACGAAAATCTGCAATCATTTTTCGGTTTAGAACATTGTATCGAAAAAGACCAGAACAATAAAATTACTTTAAAACTATCCGAAAATGACATTTGTCGACTTCATTGCACTCTAAGAGATTTGTCCACATCTTTGAAACTCGTGGGCCGTTTGGCCGACCACTTCATTACAGAAAACTTCAATCGTTGGTTTTCAGCCACAAAAGCATTGATTGAAAAACTAGTTCAGGCATTCATTTTTTGCAACAAAAGTCAATTCCATAAACAAAAAGTACTTTCAAATGATTTCATTGATGTTTGCGCTCAATTGATGGCCACAATTAAGGCGTACTGTCATTGGTTGCAACAGTTTTGCGCTCAAACTCCATATCAGTCGAGTCCTAACAGTGAAAGTTTTGTCTTACTTTCAGCCATTATTGAAAATTGTATAGAAATAATCTGTGATAACAACATAACAGAAGGTAACACTTCGAAGAAGTCTCATATAAATACAGTCCTCCACAGCGCCATTCATAGCCTTTATTCAATAACAACAACAGTTCGACCAGTATTTATACTTAACATGGAATGCGTTCAGATCCTGTTCACACGTATTTGTGCTTTTGTCAAATGTGATATCGCATCAAATGGCTTACAGCCAAACATTATTCCAAACATTTCTGCTGAAGACGTTCGGCTCTTATGTCGTTCGATATCAAACATGCTTTTACTGCCGTGGATTACAGTGAATGATAGCTCACAAAACTGGGAAACAAGAACTTTATATCACGACATATTCATCGAAGCAATAGTGGAACCGCTTAAGAATGCCATCAAATGTCAGGAAATGAATGGAACGGCTAATAACTTAGAGCTTTACTCGCGATCTCTAAACCTTTTAAGTGATATCGTAGAGAATCATAAGGATTCCCCCACTCGTAGCAAACAATTACTATTTAAAAGCATTCAGACAACAATGGAAGCCTTCATTGGTTTGCTTCCCACCTATTTTACAAATCCAGTGATAGCTGAAAGCTGTCTAAATCTCTTTACACTAGTATTTGATGTCTTGAGAATACAAATAAGCTTTCAATTTGTCGAGAAAACTATTCAACTTATGCTTAAACTATTTTCGACCAACCAATTAAACGGTTTGTCATCAGAACCGCTTTCGAGTAAAGTGATTCCTAAGTTTCTAAAAATGCTGACATTCATTGTTCAACAACCGGGTTCTCTATTCAAGTCATTACTGCCTGGAATGATAAGCTTTGCTTTCGATCAAATCTGTCCAACAATTGTGAATTTCGATTGTCCACAACTCAAGAAATCTTTGTATGAGTTTCTCTTTCAACTTCTTCTAAACAATTGGAAGTACTTCTATCCAAACAATTGTATTGTCGGAAATACTTTTAATAATGGAGTTCATCAGCAAAAAGAAGTTCTGGAAAATGCGGACGCATTTATTAATATAATGAATATATTCGCGCAATCATTCCTTCAAAGCGATATCACTGTCTTTAAACAAAATTTAGACGCTTTAGAGATCTTAAACACAAGATTAAAGCTCTATCAGAAAGAGGTCTTCAAGCAAACAATGATTAAACACTTTCTATCTCTTTTCATTCAAACACTTTTGGACAAATCGCTTAATTTACTACAAGACGACATTTGTACCACTCTTTATAACATGGCATCCGTTGATTTTGATATTTTTTTCAATACTTTTATACCACAATTTTTATATAATTGTGAAGGACTTAATGATATTCAGCGCAACGCTTTAGCCACAAAAAGCTTTAATCCAACCGAAAAAGACTTTCCTTCTTTTGTCAATAATTTAAATATATTTTTAAACGATTTGCGTTATTATAGACTGTGCAATAAGTTTTGAATATTCAATATTTGCTTATTTAACATTTTTATATACAAATCACAAAACTGTATATCATGTCCTATTTCAGAGCATTTAACTTATTATTACTATTATTTATTACCGAAATTATTACTCTTTTTTAAGTCAAATCATTGTATTGTAAAAGCTTTTCAATGTTTTCAAGGATTTATTCATTTTTAAAGCAATTTTAAAATCAAAATTTCATTCACTGACGGGCTTTTAACGGGTTCTATATTAACCATTCAGTCATTTATCTATTGAAAATATTGAATAGTCTTTTAGAAAAGTATAATTTCAATTTCTTTCTCTTCTAATAGTTTGATTCATTCACCTTTGATTGTATGAATCGCCAAATCGATGCTAATCAATGTTTTTCCTAAATTAAAAAATTCAATCATTGACTCTTTGATTATTTCGTTTAGAATCAAATATTGCATTAAATAATTACAAAGTATTTAATAATTAAATAAATACAAAGTATTTAATAATTAAATAATTACAAAGTATTTAATAATTGAATTAGTAATGAATAAACTAAGAAAAAATGCTTCAACTAAACTCTCAACTTATTTGAAGCCAATTTTTTGAATTCTTTGAAGTTTTTTGAAAATTTTGAAAATTTTTTGAAATTATTTGAAGCAAATTTGAAGCAAATTTTGAAACCCTTTCCCGAATTCATAAATAGTGAATATAATGACAAAAGTAGTGAATATATGGATATATGGACAAACAGGATAAGGATTCAGAATTGGTTATAAGAAAGAGATTTTAGCTCAATATTTTAATAAAAACATACCATATCTCCCATTGTAAGTTCTAATTTGCAAATTGCAACTAACCCTCAAATACTACCTAACCCTCAAATACTACCTAACCCTCAAATACTACCTAACCCTCAAAACTACCTAACCCTCAAATACTACCTAACCCTCAAATACTACCTAACCCTCAAATACTATCTAACCCTCAAATACTATATGACTAGAAATAACTTAAAAAGTTTCTCATATAACTTAAATATCTTCAGCGCTATCATTGCTTACACTAGTGTTGTATTGTTTGCCAATTAATTTAATGATAAATTACTGCCAGTATTAATATTTTTAAATAATGTTTTCAAAAAAGTGATTAAAGTGCAATTGGTTTTAATTATTTGATTAACTTTTTAATATTTTATTAATAATATATGATATTAACGAATATCAATACAAAACACTAATTATGAATAACTAAAGAGTGAATGAAATCTATTAATAGAAATGATGACAACACATAACACAT
>JAUJYU010000146.1:0-17557 GCA_033995675.1 Nothrus silvestris
AAAGTGCTGTAATTATTAATTATTGTTTTTAAATGTAATTTTGTTTTCAAATTGAGTAATGAATACTATTTTTCATTATATTATCAAATATTCATATTTAATGTGAATCTCAATTTTTAAAGCTATTTATTTGTTTGCATTTATATTATCGAAAAAGTGTTGAAAGCACTCATTTGTTTACATGTCTTAAGTGAACAAATAGTTACTCAAATGATTTGTTAATATTATATTAATATATGAATAGAGTATTGGTTTATAAGACGTATTGAATATGAAGATCGACAGAAGCAAATCGAAGAAAAGTTCCTCAGAAGTGGTAATTATCAGAATATTGATAGATAACATAAATTTGATGATAAGCTTGATTACTATTACTATTGATTGAATGTGTTTTGTTTGCGTCTCCAAAGCCTACGGATTGCAAAAGCCTTATTGAAAAGTTGAAGGCTTGCGATGAAAACGACTTATTAGAGGAACTCAAAAAAATTAAGTCATGGAATTGTGGAAAAGTAGTTGTCCTTTCATTACATTCACTAATACTCACAAACACCGATTCACTAATCATTTAATTCTTCTTAAACAGTGCGAACTCTACCACTGGATCGACGTTCTCGACATATTTGACTCTATTCTCGAGTCTTGTTGTCATAGAGAGAACGAAAACCAATGGTCACTACCATTGGATCTTCCGAACAATGAAAAGGTGACTTATAAACAGTTGTCTCCCATCTGTAATACCATTTGTAATAATAACCAATTCATAATCGTTTAATTGATTTTATTATAGAGAAAAGAGCTTCTGATGCACATTATTATGTTCACAGCTTTACTAATAGAGCACAGCTTTTCTCGACATCTCTATAACTCAATGGAGGTTTGAATCAATTGTTTTAAAAAATGATTATTTATGAACTATAATCATAATAATTGTTATTATTATTTAAATTGATAGCATTTAATAACATTGCTATCTTCAAGAGATATGCAGGTGGTGTTGGCTGTTCTTAATCTACTTTATGTATTCAGCAAAAGATCTAATTTTATCTCAAGAATTAGCACTGAAAAAAGACAGGCATTACTTACTCGACTCACATATCTCGCAGAGGTATTGACTCAATCGTAAATATATTCATTCGATGGCATTGTTCTATGTCTTCATTTTAATTACATATTATTGAAGCAAATAATATGCCGTAAAATAAGTAGAGTTTGGCACTATAGTGGAGCCACTCATGCTTTGTCTATTGACTTAACTTTCTCTCACAAATTAACTCAAATGTTGTTTTCATTATAACAGAATTGGGGCGGAAAAGAGAATGGTTTCGGTTTAGCTGAATGTTGTCAAGAGTTGCCGATGTCTTCATTTCCTTCGAGTGCAACCACTCTTCACTTCGAATACTATTGCGACGATTCGGTGAACAAAAAAGCCAACTCATTGAGTGTTATACACGTCGATAATATCGATCAAATTGACAAATCGTTGGCACAAATTATGGAAGAAATGATTGAAAACTATAAAGTTCCAACTGATAAACAGATGCTGTTATTCACTCATTTACGTCTCGCTAAAAGTTTCTCTAATTATAAAAAGAGACTCCAATGCGTTCAGGCAAGACTTCAAGCCTTATCCATAATTGGTATGTCTATGATCTCTATCTCAATAAAAAGCTTTTGTTCAACAATGCATTAACTGATTGCTCACATTTGCAATTTAGTGTATTGTCAAGCGATGTCATTACAAGAAAACGCAACTTCTTTGTTATATAATGGACTTATAGAAGAATTAGTTGATGTTTTAGAATTAAATGATAACAAACTCATAGTGAGTACTTTATTAAACTTAATTCATAGCTTAAAACACTTAATCCTATTTCCTATTGTTTACAGGAAATCAAAGCCGCATCTTTGCGTACTTTAACTTCAATTATTCATTTGGATAGGAATTCAAAGTAAATAATTTTTTATTTTATTAAATGACATGAATTAGTGATAATACTTATTGGTTTGGATTGTTTACGAAAACAGGTTGAATGTGATAATAGACGTGACGGGCGCGTCTTCATATCACGGCTTTCTTCCAGTTCTAGTTCGAAGTTGTATTCAAGCTTTAATTGACGGCAACACCGATTTATTTCCTCTGCCATTCGCGACGGCACTCTTTTCATTTCTCTATCATTTGGCCAGTTATGAAAATGGTATGCCTTTCCTCACACTTCTCTATTCTTAGGCTAATTAACATTGATATTATAGGTGGAGAGGCATTAGTACAGTGCGGAATGATGGAGTCATTGCTTAAAGTTATCAATTGGAAGGGAACTGAATCAGAGCACATCACCGTAATTATCATTACATTATATAATTCAATTGTATTCAATTGCAATTTTGAGTCTTTAATATATTTGCATTGTTTGCTCAATTAGTTCGTAACTCGAGCTGTAAGAGTAATAGATCTCATCACTAATCTTGATATGACAGCATTTCAGTCACATTCTGGTCTCAATGCTTTTGTCCTACGATTAGAGGTTTGCAACTCTTTTGAATTGTCAAATGATTTGATTAATAATGGAATACTTAATGCTTAGTATGAAGTAGACATCTGTCGTACAGAACAACCATTTATTATTGAAGTTTCCTCCAGAAGAGAATCCACCGAATCATCGAATGAAAAAACTGCATGTGGTATAACACCGATGGAAATCGATCAAACCAATTGCGACGCATCTGTGGCCTTGACCTCTAATGACCATTCAATCAAAGACGTTCAGTGTTATCCTCAAAGAGCAGCACTACTCAAATCAATGCTTAATTTTCTCAAAAAAGCCATTCAAGATCCAGCCTTTGCTGATGGCATTAGACATTGTAAGCCATTCCACACAATTGCATAGGAATATTGCTTTATAATTGATTTTTATCTTAATTAATGTTTTAATAGTAATGTATGGCAATCTTCCGCGTTCATTGAGACACATCATAAGTAACGCTGAATATTACGGTCCGTCACTATTTCTTCTCGCAACTGATGTCGTGACTGTATATGTATTTCAAGAACCATCTCTTCTATCTTCACTTCAAGAAAGTGGTCTCACAGATGTTGTGCTGCACGCTCTCCTCGTTAAAGAGGTAAAAGTGAGAACAGTTTTATTTTCTTATTGTTTTTTTATTTGCTTTTTTGCGAATTTATTTTACAATTAAAACATACTATCACTTAATGTAATTGAGGTTCCGGCCACTCGAGAAGTGTTGGCTTCGTTGCCAAATGTGTTTAGCGCTCTTTGTCTTAACAATAGAGGATTGGAAGCATTTGTCGCGTGTAAACCATTTGAGAGACTTTTCAAAGTACTTCTTTCTCCCGATTATTTACCAGCGATGAGAAGGAGAAGAAGTAGTGATCCTATGGGTGACACGGCTTCCAACTTAGGAAATGCAATGGACGAACTCATGAGACATCAGCCAAGTTTGAGAAGTGATGCAACCATTGCTATTATTAAGGTATTCGTACTTATAAAGCATGCTTTTCGGCTCCACATTCATGACTTAAACTTATTTTCAATTTAGTTACTTCAAGAGCTTTGCTCTCTAGGCTGTGATCCCAACTATGTCTGTTCAAAGCCGACCGCAAAGACTAATGAGTCGAACGGCACAAATGCCAACGATATCGGCCGCTCCAATAACGCTCCCGTCGGTAATGAAGTTGGATCTTCTGATGAAGAGGAGGAGGAAGACGACGACGCGGGTGCGGCCGCCTCTGCCATTAATCTAAAAGCAACAGCTAGTGATGCAAAGACTCCGGTGCCACTCGTAGACTATATTTTGAATGTGGTACGCAATCAGTATTCAATATTATATATAACTTATTTTGATTGCTATCAATTGTTAATTGAATTGATAATTAATAAAAACAGATGCGATTTGTCGATGCAATCCTTAGCAACAACTCAACTGACGACCATTGCCGAGAGTTTGTCAAACAAAATGGTTTGGCGCCTCTTTTGAACATTCTTCAACTTCCAAATCTTCCAATTGATTTCCCGATGTCTCCGGCGTGTCTTTCAGTCGCCAGTGTTTGCAAATCTATTTTGGTATGAATTCTAATCAAATGATTTATATATTATATGCAAAACAAATTACATAAATGTTGTAAACTTAGAATTTAGCTCACGAGAGACATGTATTGACTCTGGGTTTGGACGCTTTGAATACAGTGTTAGAAAAATTAGATTTACTTCACAAACCTCTTGAACCTCCGGGTGGAAGCGTTCTTCTGGAAGAACTAGTGGTTGCGTCCGGCAATCCATCGAATAGCGATCCTTTCCAATCGTCATTAGCAACACCTCTACTGCACTCGATGTCTGCAGCTCACGCTTATATACTTATGTTCGTTCACGTGTGTCGTACGGGTCAAAGTGACATTAGGAACCTTTCCATCACTCATTGGGGGTCAAAGTTGGGCCTAACCGTACTTCAAGGCTTGAGTCGTCTCTACACGTCTCTCGTTTGGGAAAGTACTGTTCTGTTAGCGCTATGTTCTGAATCGTCAGCCAATGCCAACTGGCAGTTCGGTCGTCACCAATTGGAACGACTGACCAGTGCTTTAAATCTAAATGACGACAACGAAGTGACCGAAACCACTACTGAAGCCAATGGTTCGACCGCTACTAATATGGAAGTCGACGAAAGCAATGATAACACACAGGAAACCAATAAGAAAAAGAAAGCTCTCAACGGTTCGCAAACCAAAATGACAGCTCAACAAAAACAAATTAAGCCATTATTAACCAGTGCTTCACGACTGGGTCGGGCTCTTGCAGAGCTCTTTGGTCTTCTCGTCAAAGTAAGCTTTTTGGACAAAACTATTCTATTAAGTTCACTACAGTTCGCTTTGAAACAATGGTTTCTTTTATAGTTATGCGTCGGATCTCCAATCAGACACAGACGTAGTCATCATAACGTTCAAAATCAACCGTCAGTGCCTTCAGTCTCTGCTAGAAATGTCGCAAAATCATTGACTAAACTTCTCGCAAGTGGTCTTTCATGGCAACCGCCATCCACTTCCCCCATTCCTAAATTCAGGTAATCATAATTGAAATTGTAATGTCATTTCATTGGTTCGCATCCGGTATCTCCGCTTATGTTAATTATAATGTTTGCGGTCGTTGTTGATGCACAAAGAGATGCATTAAACGCATCGTTGCTTTTGTTTAACATATATTTTAAACTTAAGCTGGTCTTCAAATCTAATGCAACAAATATTTTATCCCTAGATTAACATTTTATATATGTTCAGTCGGTTTCACATCTCCAATGCTTTTTGATGAACGCAAACATCCCTATCACCTAATGCTACAAAAGTTTGTATTATGCGGAGGTCAGGACGCCTTCTTTAAGTAAGTTTGAAATTAAGTTATTTGAGTAGACAATTGAGTTAAATAATAATGAAATGTTGAACAACAGTACCTTCAAATGGGCCATTTCTCAAGACGGTAAAGTGCCTGTCGCTGATGGACTCGAACATCCGGACTTACCTGAAGGCGCCGGAGAATTCCTTGACTCGTGGCTTATGCTTTTAGAAAAGATGGTAAATCCAAGAATGGTCTTAGAGTCACCTCATACTATGCCAAACAAATCACAACAAACTGATTTCGTGCCCTTCGATCCCGTGCAGTACTTGATTAGAACACATCGAGTAAGAACTCCATCATTAGTAGCTTTGTATCCAATTTGATTTATATTTCAATTTTCTCAATAGAGAGCATTTGAGTGTATAATGCATTTATGGGATAAAAAGCCACTTAAAGTTCACGGCGAGAGAATGTCTGAATCTATTTTAGCAATTCTTTGCCATCTTTTGAAAGGAGAGTCTATAATACAAGAAAAGTTAGCGAAAGAAAAAGAAACTGTCACCACAACCACCACCACCACCACTACTGCAACCACTGCCACTCCGAGTGCAATTGCAAGTGCGGTCACCACTGCAGCCACGGGTACGACGAGTAGACCTGCCATTCGAACCAATGAATTAGAAGATCAAGGAATAAATCCTGACCATTTGCAACAGCTTATGGATATGGGGTTCGCTCGAGAGCTAGCTTTGGAAGCCTTATCACAAACGAGTACTCTCGAACAGGCCACTGATTACCTACTCAGCCATCCGGGCCCTCTCAGACACGCGGCTGTAAGTCATTCCTGTCTTTAGTTAACACATTGCATATCTCAGAGGCCAATCAGCTGATACTTTTCTTACGCTGTTTGAGATCCAAAAATATGCAAAATTATATTGAATTGATTGTAACAATTTATAGGAGTTTAATCTTATATATATATTGCATATATAGTTCTGACAGTTATTGTATTTTCTTCAGGGTTTACCTCCAGATTGGGAAATGTCAGAAGAAGACCAAATGATGAGAGCTATTGCTATGTCTTTAGGAGAAAATATTACAGTTAATGATGAAGAGGGAGAAACTCCGACCGTCAATGAATTAACAAATGAGCCCAAAATGGTTAACGAAGAGCCCATTACTAAAGATTCAATGGACAACTTCACCAAAAGCATCCTCTCTGGCTGTTTGCGTCTATTGGACACATTGCCCGACACTGTCTATCGAATTTGTGATTTATTACTAGCAGTCGCTCAACGCAATGGCGAGCAGTGGTGTTCAGAAATGATTACCGAATTATTACATGAAATCTATGCCAATATCACAAAATTGATCGAAAGCACGAATTATATGCGCGAACTCGACAAAAGAACTGTCACTGAATGGGCCTCACAAGTGGCACAAATACCTGAGGCATCAAAAGCTGCCACAAGAATACATTTGTATACTTTGCTATTTGAAGAAATGAGAATACAATGCGCGACTTTGTTCTCCAAATTGGGTATTATAGACGATATGGTCCATCTTCTGGAAACTGCACAACACTTATTAAGTTTGGTCGCGAGTAATAATAAGAATAATGTGACTACACCTAAATGGTTGGCACCACTTATTTTGTTAATAGATTTGTACGATAAGGCGGCGGTGGCCTCATCTCGAAAGGCACCGCTTTTAACAGCGTCTAAGCGTCAATGGAAATGGTTTGACGACCGAACAGGTCGTTGGTCGGCATACGTGGCCACTAATAACAAAGCCATAGACGACGCCTATAAGAATGGGGAACAAATAATACGATTCTCTGCTGGTCGACGACGATATACCGTCCAATTGAGTACAATGGTTCAGATCAATGAAGAAACTGGTAATTGGAGACCAATTATGTTCGTTTTCGATGAAAGTAATAAGTCTTTAGTTGAAGACGAAAGTGAAACTAAAACTTCTATCAGTAATAAAATAGTGCCGTCGCTTGAATTAAGACATTGTCAATCATTGATCGGTACATTAGTTGGACTCATAAACATACCGGTCGAAGCGGACACTCTTCACGCTGTTATGAGATTAAGTTTGCGTTTGACTCGCAATTATGAAATCGCGGCTTTATTTGCAGAACTCGGAGGCGTTCGAGCTATACTTCAATTGACTCAATCGTCTTCTTTTAATGGGTTTATATCTCTCGCAACTTTGATTATACGCCATGTTCTCGAAGAGCCGACAACTTTGCGCCAAACTATGGAAAAAGTGATTCGAATGCAAACACATCACTCGCCTATCAGTTGCAAAGAAATGCATTACATTATGCGAGTGTTAGGTCCGGCCGCTTGTCGTGACAAAAACCTCTTTGTCGAAGTGGCCAAATCTGTGCTCAGAATCAACTTATCGCCGATCACAAAGCGCGAGGAAGAGGACCCGCGCGCTATTGCCTCCAATAGTACTCAATTCTTAAAAGTATTGCCAGGAAAGCCACAAATAGAGGGACCCTTAACTCCGGTCAATATTACTCGTGAAGTGATTTGTGACTTATTGAATGCATTGGCTGTCAAAGTGATTAACAATTCAACCGATGAAAGTGCAGCTCAAACCACCTCAAACTTGAGTTCGAGCTCTAATACAACCAATAATATTCCAAGAGTTATGTCGGCCACAGATATGTTACAACAGGACGACAACGACGAGGCGTCTATTGATGAGACCTCTAATGCAAACGACACTCCAAAGCCAACCACCTCTGCAAACACTGAAGACGACGCTAACAACAAAAATAATCGAATTTTATTAACTCAATCATCGATTTTAAGATTATTGGCTGAATTGACGCGTTCTTATAATGTGGTCGCGAAATCAATCTGCGATCACATCTATCCGAATGGTTTGTTATTTTATTTATTATTATATTATAATTAATTATTACTCATTTATTTAATGCTATTATTGGTTTAATTTTAGGTCAATCGGAGTTAATTACCGAAGAATGCACAGCATTGTCATTCATTTTGGATAACTTACTGCCTCCGACACAAGTAATCGGAGATCGCGACTGTCCCGCACTATCACGCGTTTTGTTCGCAGCCTTAGCTTCGGCCACACATACGCCTGAAGTGCAGCAAAGTTTAGTCAATGAAGTGAAAAGTGCATTACATCGCGCCTTAGTTTTGATTGAGTCGAACGAAAAACACGCTAGAATTCAAGCACTCACTTCTTTGATCAGTACAATGATCGAGTCATGTCCCGCGCCTACAACTGCTTCATCTTCACAACAGAACTCACAAAACTCGATTCGTAGTCAAACCAGTTTAATGAATGGTATCGTTAAAAACTTATTACGTCGCGGACTTGTCACAGATTTGGCGCGAGTCACGCATTCATTGGACTTGTCGTCACCTAATATGGCACAAACAGTGAACGCAACCCTTAAACCTTTAGAGACATTGTCCAGAATTGTCAACATTCCTCCACAGGTGGCCATTAAGAGTGGCAAACCATACAAACCCGAACAGACGTCTACTAATCAAGAAGCTATGGAAGAAGACGTCACCACCACTTCAACCAATGCTCAAACTGTCAATAGTTTAGGTCAATCCAATCAAACCGAACGCATGAATGAATCTCCGATTGTTGCCAATGACGTGACATTTGGTGGTCTTCAACGCGAGACCAGTGTTTCTGATAATAATGCTTTTGTTGCCTCTGATGTCAACGTTGACGACAACACAGACAATGAGGCTTATGTTATAGAAGGCGTTCCGTTTGACCAATACAGTGATGTCCATGACGTTCATCATCCCAGAAGTGGAACTTTCGCTTCAGATGACATCAGAACAGATGATGATGACGAAGACCATCACAACGAGATTGAACACGAAGACCACGCAGAAGAAGTGGAACATCACGACAATGTCGTCAACTCGAATGGCGCCGAATCAGAGTCTGGAGACGAGTCTCAGAGTGAAGACGATGACGAGGAGGACGAAGACGGCAGCGGTCAGGACGAGGAGAGGGACGAAGACGACGACGACGAGGACGACGATGAGCACATCGATGATGACGACGACGATGACGACGTCGAAGAGGATGACGAGGCCTCGGGTTTTGTCGATCACGACGAGATGGGAGACCAGCTCTTTAGATATCACGACAGAGATGACGGGCTGGTGTTTGATCTCGAAGAAATGTTTCCCTCTTCAGTCCTTCACGTGGGCGACCGTTTGTCAACTTTACTGCCAATCATAGGCGACGAACACACCAATGGAACCGACACAACACAACCCACTGTTCCGCCCGCACCCGGAAATGTATCCATATCTCATCCATTGCTTGTCAGACACGGCGATACCACTAATGCTTCAGTTCTGTCACATTCGGCTACTTCTAGTGCAACGGCTGCTGGAATTCTTGCGAGTCGTTCACATCGAAGTGGAAGACAAAGAATATATAGGCCATCATTGGGCGCGAGCGCCGCCAACCATCACAGTTGGCATATTCCCAGTGGAACTCGACATCCAAACCCACCCGCAATATTACAGCGATTACTCGGACCAAATACAGCACAAGATATCTTACAATTGACTTCATCAGGATTGGGATCCACTTCAGCACCAGCTCAGGTCATCCTTACGAGTAATGACTTTCATATTCTCGCAACTGATGACGACTTGTTTGAATTGCAAAATCCAAGTAGTTTTATATCAGGAAATACGACATCAACTTTGGGATCAGTTCCATCAGCAATGCTTCGATGGACTGAAGAATCGCGAGTTCTTGACGGCGACTCTCTTCACGATTGCATTTCTTTGATTAAAAGAGATATTATTGAATGCCTTGAAAAACATCGCGACGAAGAGATGGCGGAGCGCAGGGAGAAGAAGAAGAAGGAGGACGACGTCAAGAAGGCTAACGAGGCTGAAGAGTCCAAGACTGCGCTCGAGGCCAAGTCAGAGGCAACAGAACAGGTGGATATGAATACTGAGAAGTTGGCCGCTTCTATAGTGGAACAAGTTTTAGGACCTGCTATTCAGACTTCTTCGGCAAGAAATGAATCGGAAACGAGAACAACGCCTCCGGTTCTGATGGATATAACAGAAACGACAAGTAATGGCGATATCAATAGTATTCAAAACGACAATGAAGTGAGTGAAATGATTTGCACTGAAGCGCAACTCATGCCTGAAATGCCAGAAATGCATGTCATTCCTGAACGCATTGATATGGAAGTGAATAATGACAATTCCGAAGAAAACTCTGAACCAACAACAGGACCGCCACCTCTCACTCCTATACCTTCAGAACTACAGTCAGTTCTCACAGACGACAGCAATGAAAGACCTCCGCCTCCTGTCAGGTGTGAAAGTGACGAAATCGGAACTGCGATCACACCCGAAGATCTGTCGACAATCACCAATACAAGCAGTGAAGGCGTGAATGTCGCAAATAATGACGAAACACAAAATGATTTTGTCAACAATTCTGTGATACAAAGCTCTACACCTGAAGCCAGTAGTGTTGTTGAAGTGCAGACAAATGAAGAGACTGTTAATTCAAACCATATTCAGTCCAATACTAATGCTTCAAATGAAGTTTCTAACATATTAGGCGGTGAGTTGCCTTTTAATTGTTTCATTTGTAGCACAAAGAAGGGGTGAAAGAATCCAAATGTTATTTTTTCACTTATAAATAAGTGCATATAATAAATAGTTAGCATTACTGGCTTGACTTCTACTTTATATAGAATGTTAAGATTCAAATTTTAACTTATATTTAAATTTTAATTTAGACGTCGAAATACCAGAAGGAGTGGACCCCTCTTTTTTGGCAGCTCTGCCCGAAAACATAAGACAAGAAGTTATAGCAGAACAGTTGCGATTACAACGAATTCAACAGCAGAGGACTGCAACAAACGCTCCAACAGCACAGCCCAGCAGTAGTACTGCAAATACGGCTACTTTTACTGAAGTAAATCCCGAGTTTTTGGCTGCTTTGCCGCCGAACATACAGGAAGAAGTGTTGGCACAACAGAGAGCAGAACAGCAACGATTAGCGGCGCAAAACTCAAACCCTGAGACACCAGTCGACGCCGGAAGCTTTATTGGAACACTTCCTCCTGGTCTAAGACGTCAAGTGTTGGCTGATATGGACGACAGTCAACTCGCTTTATTACCTCCCGATGTGGCGACAGAAGCACAGGCTTTGAGACAAGAGTTAGAGGCCAGACATCGACAAATACAGGAGCGATTCTTCTCTAGTCACGCGGGAACTGCTTTGTCACGCATTCTTCGCAGCGCAGGTTTGACTTGAATTCTATTTTTGTGTTTATTTTGATTAATTGTTTGCTTATGACAGCGTCTGGTCGTATGGGAACGCGTTATACCATTCATACGGTACCGCCCGGTCAGTGGCCGTGGAATATATCCAGATCTGGGACGGGAAGCAGTAATATTAATTCGAACTCAAGTGCAAACGCACACAGACCTACATTTACGAGCAGTCGCTTTCGTGGACGACAACTTCTTGATAATGAAGCGCTTTCTTGTCTACTAATATTGCTTTTTGTTGAAGAACCAAAATTGAATACAATTCGATTACATCGAGTTCTGCGTAATCTTTGTTATCACATCCCAACGCGTCAATGGGTTATACAGTCTTTGTTAGCAATGATGGAAAAGACTAAAGAAGTGAAGGAAATTTGTGACGTCAGACCTCGCAAAGGAAGTAATGCGAGCGCAACACAGAATCACAAGTAAGAGTTGTTTAATTCAATGTTTGGCCCAATGATTAGAAACGCACTCTGAGTGAAGAGGGATTCTATGCTTTTAATTACTTATTGTTTTAACTTTTTTGTGATTGAAAGCGAGAATATTGGCTCTTCTGGATGTCGATTATGAGATATGAGGGCCTTTACTTCTTAAATATTGATTTTAAATATTGACTTTTTTTAATTTCGAAAGAACTGCAACTCATTCAACCGCTTCGTGGCTATCAATCAGTTTGGACGCAGCGCTCGGCTGCAGAACTAACGTATTTCAAGTGCAGCGCAGCGGCAATAGTGCCAAAAAAAGTGGTTCATGTAATCAAACCGTAAATACCATAACAATTCATCCTCAGGCGTCACCTTTAGTTTGCCGTCACGTTCTCGACACTCTTATAGCACTCGCAAAATCTTTTCCCAATCATTTTCTACCCGATGCGCATCAGTTGAACATAAAAGATGAGACTTTGTTGGCTAACTCTCAAACTCCTACCACTTCTAAAGGACCCACAGATTTTTGGGAAGTTTTAGTTAAATTGGATTTAATGAGTAATAATAGGAAAGGAAAAAATGTTTTAAAAACTCAAAGTAATTATTGAATTTTATACTTTATATATTGATTGCTTAATTATTTGGTATTAAGACTTGATTTCAATATTAAGACTTAGGCTCAAATGTTTCGTTATCGACTCCCAACTCATCGCAATCAATAGAGTGCGAACAGGGCTCCAACATTGTAGAGCCCTCTCCCATGTCTAACATTATTAGCTTACTTTCTCATCCCGTCATCAAAAGAAGTTCAATGCTTACGGACCGACTGCTTCGTCTCTTAGCACTTATATCACTCGCATTGCCGGCGACCGAATCGCAAACACCACTGTCACAAACACTTCCATCTCAGACTCCAACTCCAACTCCAACCACTCTTAATGATGCGGCAAATGAAAGCACAAAATCATCTAATAATGAAACTAAAAATGATAATACAAATAGTGAAACTAAATCCTTAGTTTCTGTTAGTGATGGATCTCAGACCACAAATGAGAAAATCATAGCATCTGAAGAACAATTGAAACTCGCTGTCGATGTCTTAACTTCTAAATCTTGTTCGGAAGAAGGATTAGAAGACGCGACCGCTTTGTTATTAAGATTATCGCGCAGTTGTTCAGCAACTCGTAGTGTTGTTCTTCGTTTACTACTGAACGGCGCGCGAGAGTTGGGATTTGTTGTTTGCGAACACATTAATTCATTAGTCGTAGAACTGAAAGCATTGAATGCTAAGAATCAAGAAGTTGTCACAAATGACGTTAATAGTGATGCTCAAAGTCCAGAAAAGATGGGCAAAGGTCTGATTCAGGACAGGTTCACAAATACAACAGTTGTGATCACAGCTCCCACTAATGTGAAGCATAACATCGCCGCTCGCGAAGTGCAGTTACCATCAATGTCTGCATTGACTGCAAAGGCTTCGAGTCAATCATTTTTTCTGAGAGTTTTGAAAGTAATCATACAATTGAGAGATTCGATTAGAATTCAAAAGAATAAGCGAAACGACGGCGTGGCGGCCATGGAAGTGGACGGACAGGACGACAGTCTTAGTATTGAATTGCATTTGGAGGAGCTTTGGGCAACTTTAAGCTCTTGTCTGTTAGAACTGGCGGACACTCCCGACCATCACGCAGTGCTTGTCCTCCAACCAGCGGTTGAGGCCTTCTTTCTAGTCCACGCGGCCGAAAAAGAGCCAAATCGACGCAGAGATCATCGAAGCGAAACACGCGACCAACAATTAGCTCATATTAATCAAGACATCGCTCCACTATCGCCAGCACCTGAGGCTTCTTCAGCTTCCGATTCCAGCTCTGGAGTCGTTTCCAACCTTCCGGTCGACACTCAAAAGTTCCTAACATTTGCAGAAACGCATCGCATTGTTCTCAATCAAATTCTACGCCAATCGTCCACACCATTAGCCGACGGACCGTTCTCTGTACTCGTCGATCACACACGAGTTCTCGACTTCGATGTGAAGCGACGTTACTTTAGACAAGAATTAGAGCGTTTGGATGACGGCGCGCGACGAGAAGACTTAGCAGTTCATGTCAGACGTGAACATGTTTTTGAAGACTCTTTCAGAGAACTACATCGCAGAGCCGCTGAAGAGTGGAAGAACAGGTTTTATATTGTATTTGAAGGGGAAGAAGGTCAAGACGCCGGTGGACTTCTTCGCGAGTGGTATACCATTATATCGAGAGAAATATTCAATCCAATGTACGCGTTGTTCACTACATCGCCAGGCGATAGAGTCACTTATATGATCAATAGTGCCTCTCATTGTAATTCTAATCATGAGAGTTATTTTAAATTTGTTGGTCGGGTCATCGCTAAAGCCGTTTACGATAATAAACTTTTGGAATGTTATTTTACACGTGCTTTCTATAAACACATATTAGGAAAGCTTGTAAAGTAAGTCCAAGACTTGTGTATTTTTATTACAAATGCACAGCTATATGCAATGCAATGCAAAAGCTATATTAGCTTTACTTAATTTGATATTAATTTGCTTTAAAGGTATACCGATATGGAAAGCGAAGACTACTCTTTCTATCAGGGATTAGTGTTTCTATTAGATCATGACGTGAAAGAATTAGGTTATGAATTGACTTTTAGTATTGAAATACAAGAATTTGGTGTAACAGAAGTTCGCGATCTTAAGCCCGACGGTCGATATATAACAGTGACTGAAGATGTGAAGCATGAATACGTGCATTTGGTTTGTCAGGAAAAGATGACCGGATCTATTAAAAAGCAATTGAAAGCTTTCCTCGAAGGATTTTACGAAATAATCCCTAAGAGACTGATTTCTATATTCAATGAACAAGAATTAGAACTTCTGATCTCTGGTCTACCGAATGTAGATATCGATGACTTAAAGTCAAACACTGAATACCATAAATACCAGTCGAGTTCATTACAAATCCAATGGTTTTGGCGCGCATTACGGAGTTTCGATCAGGCGGACAGAGCGAAGTTCCTCCAGTTCGTGACCGGAACCTCCAAAGTGCCGCTACAAGGATTCGCTGCACTCGAAGGCATGAATGGCTCTCAGAAGTTTCAAATACATCGCGACGATCGCTCTACCGATCGATTGCCGTCTGCGCATACGTGGTATGACTAGAGATTACTCCACTTTCTATACTTACTATTATTATAGTTCTAATGCTATAATACTTACTATAAATAATGCGCAACTTTTCATAAATATTTATGAATTTGCTTATACTTTATATATAAAGTATATATTTATAAATGTATTCTTTATATTGTTTCTCAGTTTCAATCAACTCGATTTACCCGCTTATGAGACTTACGATAAGTTGCGATTAATGCTCCTCAAAGCCATTCAAGAGTGTTCTGAAGGATTTGGTTTCGCTTAATTATTAATAGTTATGATATGGGCTGTGATTCACGAGATTTTATATTTTCAAATAATTAAAAAATGTAAAATACTTTGAAACTTGTATTGATGTACTATATATTGAAATGGAATTTTAAAATGCAAAAAAACTATTAGTTCTTATCAATTAATTATTTGAAGTACATTATAAAGAATACCTTCAAAATTGTTTTAAATTTGCAAAATATTTGTCATTGAAATAATTGATATTTGAATAATTTGTATAAAATATGGTTATATTAATAAATAATACGAGTAATGAAAATCACACT
The DNA here is from genome assembly GCA_033995675.1 of Nothrus silvestris. Taxonomy (NCBI): domain Eukaryota; kingdom Metazoa; phylum Arthropoda; class Arachnida; order Sarcoptiformes; family Nothridae; genus Nothrus; species Nothrus silvestris. Next base: position 15,841 of record JAUJYU010000146.1, read on the forward strand.
TTCATTAATATTTGCAAATTAGTAGCTTTAGGATGAAGTGAGTGCTCTTCTGCTTAATATAAATGTATTGAATCCGATCTCATTATTTATGGGCCAATGTATGCAATGAAGCTTTTAGTATTTTTCATCATTAATTTCCTTTCGTCGGAGTTATGATACAAAAAATGGTCACATTTTATAATTTAAGGCAAATATGAGAGCAGTACAGGAGCAGAGAAATCAAGTGATTAATTGTGTGACTATTAATGATTATTCTTTCTATTAAATGTATTTTCCACTAAATTTCATGATATGCTTGAAAAAGAAATTCCACACTTACTGCACATATAATATAATAATATAAAATCGCAATAATGCAGACAATGATAAAAAATATTGAAGATTGCTTTCGATTCGTTGATTTTAGCCAAAGTTTTGGAGAACCTAAAAGTTCTTATTTAGAGTTCTAGTTTCACAAATCAAAGAATAACTATTCAAACTATCAAATTTTCAAATTAATTTGCGAAAGATAGACATTTGTAACATTTGCTAACATTTGTAAATGAAAGCCAGCTTTTGGCACATTAGACAAAGTTTAGTTAACAGAAAATCTCGAATTGTTTTCTGCTTTTAGAATTGCGTTAGAATTGTGAATGTTTCAAATATTTTCTATAGGACTTAATCAATAAATCGAGTTAACTTCTGGAGGAGATGTCTGTTTTTCTTTAAATCAAATCCAAATCCCTAATAATACATTTAATGCGCTCCAATTTATAAAAAAATCTAAAGGAGTATATGTACCTTTCAAATTTTGAGCTTTTGAAATTTGGATAATTTATTATTAAAGAACTCCAAAAATTTAATTTAACATATTTTTTATTTCTCTAATAAAAAGTTCGAGATAAGTTCTTTGAAAAAGTTCGAAATAATCGATTTTCAAAATTCAATTTAACCCAGTCCCTGAGTCCGAAAATTTTGAAATTTTTTATAGAGTCTTCTTTTGACGTGAAAATGTTTTTATGAAGTTATCAAATGGTAATAAGAAAGTTTCCTGACATATACATTTATTTTGTCAATTAAAAGTAACTGTGCGAACCTAGTATATCGCATTCTGTTAGTCTTTTTGAAAAATTGGCAGCTACATAAAATCTCTTATTAAGTCCACTCCTATTAAGTCCGAGCAAACTCTAATCCCCAACTTCGCACTAATGTAATCCTATGGGACTCAAGTCGCACTCCTCTATTGTCCCGGGTATGTGTTTAAGGCTCGTTCACATATTATGCACGTAGATAGGAAGGGGGGGGATCTAAAATTCACTACTCGTTTAATCTCTAAAACTTTGTCAAATAAAATGATTAAAATATTCGTTATGTATAGCAACAATGCTGGCAAAATCTGGCAATCCTGATTCTCCTGCCAGAAATTGCCAGTAATTGCCAGAAATTACCAGTAATTGCCAGTAATTGCCAGAAATTGCCAAAACGTCTGGCAATTTACCTATAAACGGCAAATTAAAAAAATCTAATTCATTTGTCTAATATTTAATTTATTGTGCCTAAATGTTAGATATAGCAATTCTTTTTATCTCTTAAAAATGTTTAATTACTAAAAAATGAAATAAAGTTCATTTATATTACTTTGTAAACTTATATAATTTTACATACACCACATGGAAATATCTAACTATGAAGATATAACAAGCAATAAAATCAAACATGATGAATGAATTTGAACCAA
>JAUJYU010000147.1:0-17438 GCA_033995675.1 Nothrus silvestris
AACTCTAATTATTCCGTTGGGATTGCAATTTATGATATGATTACTTAAAAATGCTACGAAACTCAAAAAGATTTTTCTGTCATTTTGCATATCTCTCTATTTATTATAATCTAATATTATTTATATAATGAAAGCAAAGTGAGTTCAGAATTATTTATGTTTTCAAATCGTTTTTGTTTGCTTTGTTTAACATTCAAAGCAAGAAATGCCGAAAAAATATTTATTTTATATTTGAAAAGAGAATCCTTCAATTGTTTTCTCCTAAAAAGGAAGTTTATCTATTGAAATGCTTGTAATTCAATGTCTATTTTGTACAATTTTAGATATAATATTAAATATTAGATTATGGAAAAGAATCTCTTTATAAAAATTGTTCAATAATACAGTATCAAACATTGTTTAGTGTTGAAGAAATACATAGAACGTGTTTAGTATTGTATATGTGAAGTTTCTTCAAATTTTACTAATTATTACATTTATAATATTTATTATGGACTATAATAAACTGAGATTTATAAGAATTGAAATGAGTAATTAGACCCAATTAGAAAGTTAATTATGAGAATAATAGACTCTTTGAAATGCTATATTTATCTGACAATCTGTTTAGATCTTTAGAAAAAGTTAACTTTTCGAAAGAATATGTTGGCGTTGTTGAGATTAATTATTAGAGACTTTGCACAACACAAATATAAATAGTTAAAAACTATGGGGAATCTCTGATTGTATTTGATGTCCATAAAGAGCTGTTTGCATCACTTTTGTATCACTTGGGCATTAGTATCAGTTATAATGTTTTGCTGAACAATAAATACAGACAAGAAATGGTGACCAACAACTGCGTTAAGTGTAATGACGCGAATCGCGTGAGTGATTCGCTTTATGTAAAGATTGGACATAAGTGAACCTCAAATACAGCGTTCACAGCAGTGGTATTATATAAAAAGTGGTCTCATAGCGTAATGCAATCAAATATGAATATTCACAACTTATATCTACATTACTGCTTGACATTAGTGTTTGTCATTGGTTTGTGGCTCTCATTCCGATCTGAGTCCTTATTGAAAGGAAAGTGTCACAAATGGTAATGCAATTCAGAGCTTTGTAATTCGAAAGAATGTCGAAAACAACAAATCCACTTTCTGTCAGATGAGGCACTCTTCTAGAGAAAGAATAGCATTTCCAATAAACGCATAGCCGAAAGTTCGACTATTTTGCGAACTAATAAAGGGGAGGTTTCGCGAGACTCTTCAAAAAGTAGAATATGTGGACACAAGAGCTGAAGCTCAGCTCAGTGTGCAGTCATTGTATTCCTCAACTTAATGCCACACCAAATAATAATAGATGGGAACCAACATAAACATGTCCTTTATATCCATTTCGAAAGCATTACACTTCATATACTGAAAATTTCAGAATCCATGGGTGCCTACTATGACTGACTACTATTCATATTCAAATGAATGGCAAACGGACCAAATACTCATATACTGCTGCTTAAGAAATCAATGGATTGACGTTTGAGTGATGCGCTCGATTACCATAGGCTGAGTTTTATAAGATTCATGGCTTCACATCACGAGAGACTTATCTCATATGAGTTCTTCAATACGACTGAATGGCAAACGTAACAAAGAAAATCTCATTGACATCAAAAACTAATATACAAAATGTAGTGAATCTAACATAGAATCTCTTGGCTTAAAAGCACTCATTGATTGTGTTCCTGTTCTGTCCTAATCATAGCAGTCATCAGTGGCTTAATCTACAAATGAAGTTAGTCTTCATATTATTGGTTGAACAGAATTCAGATACAAGAATCACATGAAAAACAAGATTGTAAATAGTTTGATACTCAACAACTGCCTCACTATTCTTTGATATACAGCATATATGGCAAAAAGCAATATGTATTCATAGCAGAGATGGATTGCAAATCAAATAAAAAAGAATCAGTTTATATTCTTTTTCTTTTGAAACTATAAAAACGGTTCATTTTGACTGAGATTTGGTTGACCTGTTTCTCGCTTCAAATGCATAGCAATAGAGATTTAAGTGTAGATTTCAGTAAAAAAAAGAGTCAATACAATAAAGCCTAGAGTTAAAGCTTTTCTCTGTCTATATATTAGGCAATGGGTATGGAATTCACGAAATGAAAGAAAGGGAAAAATTGCATCAATTGCTACGATAAGGTAGGATTTACTCAGCAAAAGCTGATTATAACTTTTGATATGAGCACTCCATCCACTACTAAAGTTGGTTTTTCTCTCCATTCGAGATGAGAAAACGCTTTATGAATCTCAAAATGAGTTTAAGGCCATAAAAATAAAATCTTTATCGAGAAATGTGTTTTGAGCGACCAATCATTGACATCAATCGAATTATTGACATCGCTATTAGTTATAAAATTGTTAAACTCGATTCCCAAAAGCTTTTTGATTGCATTTGTTATACTTTATTCAATTGAATTTAACAAACGAATTGAGCAAATTAAATGTCTAAGCCTTAAGTGGTATAATGTTATTAACTTATGGGCAGTCGATGTGTTACAGACCAGACCTCATAATAATAAGAACAACATAAGTATTTAATTTCCATTGATTTAGTTTCATAAACAACTCGTCAAAGAAATGATTGCTTTCATTTATTTCAAGCAAAAGAAGTCCATGATTTAGATCAACATTTTATTGTAATAACACAAATAAATTATAAACTTTGAAACATTTTGAACATATTTGAAGAAGCAGTGAGTCGTATATCATATATAATTCATGAGAGAGTTTTCTGAAGGAGAAAATGTTATTTCAGCAACAAATAAGCCTCACAGCCATCATCACCAATGACATCATCGCTGGTATCGAATCTCATTTAATTTTAACCATTGTGTTGCTATTGAATACAATATATTTTCTTTAATATAAGTTACTTCAAAGATGACAAAGTTTGGCTTAACTACTTATTGAGTGTTATTTAATTATTTATATTATTCACGAACTCAAAATCAAATCATTTAAAAGTAATCAATCTTAAAATATTCAATTATTGAATACATTTAAAATTCTATTCATATTTTCTAAGGATTTCAACACAGTTTCAGTTTTTCATTTTTATCCAAACTTACAATGATTTAAATTCACATTTATTTGAATTTTGAGCAAATCTCAAGTTGAAAGAAACTGTCATTTTATAGTCTGTTATTTCAGATTTTCTTTATTATAATAACATTTTATGCCATTTTTCCACTTTTGAAAGAATGAAAAGCCTATTGGATTGGAATAATGATAACAATATTTATGCCTTTAGAGATTTTGAAGTTTAATTTAAACAAGTTTTCGAGGCGTATAAAAACTGGAATCAGTGTTGGCTGTGAGTCATCCTTAAACAACAGTAAGTAATAATCCAATTCTCAAGAGGAATACATTTCATCGTTTTATAATTAAGAATATGGCATCTCATAAATGACAAGTGAGAATTAGAGAGTATGTGCGCACTATTGTTGATATTGAGCTTTGGCTAAACTTAAAAAATGCAAATTTTATGCAGAAGTTGAGGGAAGAAGTGATAGAACTCATGCATCTGATCTTTTATACAAAGTTGAGATAATAATAATAATAATAATATAGAGAACAATGAAACTAATTTAGTAGAGCTTAAACACGCCAAAAGTGCTGTTAGAAATTCTTTTAATGTTAGGCAACTTTTATAGCTCGATGAAGATAACAACATGAATGCATTTCCATTATTAACAATCAGTAATCACGCGATCCCACCTTTACGTTAATGCAATTTTTTTTAATGTGCGATTGTATTACATTTATTCTGAATTATAATAAGTGCCACATTTGTGCTCTAATTCTTTAATTAACGCGAAAAGAAATGTTAAATTGTTGTTTATTTTGCTGCGAAAATATTTCCGAAGTTCAGCGAACTTTCAATGACTTAAACCATTAAATAAAAAGGAAAAGAGTAATTCTTAGTATCGTACTATCTTGTTTACTGAAGTTATTCATAAGGAAGGGATTGAACCCATCCATTGATTCATTCATTCATTATTCATTGATTTATTCATTGAGACTAATGGCAACAGGAAGTCGTTCATGTTTCTGACCAAAAGAATAATTTATTTTTGCCTCTGATTATTACATAGACTAACAAACTGTAGAATAGACTCAAATGTTCGTTTGAATCAGAGTTAATATACCTTTAGTATAACTAAAGTTAGTGATCGTACGTATTAATGTATAATATCAACAAATCACTGACTTCTATATGAAAAAATAGGAAATTGATGATCAAAAGCAAAAAGTAATGCACTTTTCGCTAATAACCTCATAGAATAGAAGTTACTTTAATCATGTTTTCTATTCTCTATTGCATAGGAAGTGTCATTATCTCAACTTTTTGTTATCATCAGAAAGATATAAAAAAATTCACAAAAAGCAAAAAAGTACTTAATCTTTAGTTTATTGTGTTTTGATAGTTATATAGAATATTACAAGTTATACTTATATTATATTAACTTTATATAGTTATAAATATTCTAAAGTTATTTTTTAAAATTTTATTTTAGAATTTTCCAAACAATTTTGAACCACAACTTTCATTACAAGTGATAGACAAACATATTTACATCTGTAAGTCATAAGTGATATCAAACTTATTTAGCATACAATATAAGCAATGATGAAAGATTTTCTTGTCTTTGTACGTCATTTGATCTACTATTTGATGCCTTTTTAGTGAGATATGACTTAAAAAGTATAGACTTTTTATTCCGTTCGCACTTTAATACATTTGGGGGAATATGTAATGCTTGGCTTTTCACTCATTTATTTGAATACATTTGACAGAAAGGGAAAAAGCATCTACATATGCATGAATTATTGTCTCCTCACACATATTTGACACACAGCTGTCACTGACAAGCCTATGATGATTACTAATGTTTCAGCAAAAACCTTCTCCAATGAATTCTTTTCTGAGCAAAAAATTCAGGCAAATGACAGACTGTATATACAAATGAAAGCAATCCAATCACTACATATTTCGATAACATTCTACATCACATACCATTCATATACAATGATATTTACTCTTTTGCATCCATTTGGAAAATCATTTGGTTGTCAGGGGAGACATGCAGTTAGTGTGAAATTGTATTATATATGAAAACTCTTTCGTCAGATGATCGCAACTTTTATCAAAGAAAGTAAGATTCCCTCATTGAAAGCTGCCATCAAGTCTTCATATTTCATGATAAAGGTTTACAAAAGTCGGAATTTGATATATATTTGGAAAATATAATATTTTTAAAATTTTCATAATAATCATAAGCCTAAAAGTAGACATTAATAATCTTTTAAATTTGACTTCAAATAAGAATGTTTGCTTTTGGAGTAAATTGAATACAACCAACTTTTATCTGATAGAAATATAAATTATGAATTGAAACCCAACAGATTGTCTAAAATGAGAAAAATTGATACATTACATGAAAAATGTTTGTAATAGTATCGGTATATCTTTTTTAGCAAAGGTTATCCTGTTTTTCATTGTCAAAAGTTAGGAAAAAAGAAAAGCAAAAATAAATGCGATCGAATGATATATGAAATAATGAAATAAATTGTACTTCAGTTGTTAGTTATAGCATAAGCTATCCTACACTACAATGTCTACTATTTTTCTCACTCGTTAGCCTTCTCTGAGAATTATGAAACCACGGATGAAAACTGATAGCTTAAACCAGCGGGAAATACATTTACTCTCCCAGTTCTGACTTATGGGGAACTCAATGAACGCCTTAATAAATAGATAACCAAAAAAGTTTACAACTAAGAAAATTTACACAAATTCAATGCTTTCGAGACATTGAGCAGAAGGAATAGGAGGAGGACTTTGCCAATTGAGTATTCGAAGCCATTCGCATCATATTTATGAGGTGCAAATGAAATAAAGTATCAAATACTAGAGTTAGTAAACTTCTATAGAGTTGGTTAAGTTTGGTTTACACACTCCACTCATATATTCTATATCTTTGAAATAACGTCTATAAACTTGTATTGAATTTGAAATGAATTTAGCTTTTGTTCACTAATTCTGCGATTCAATTATAAGTTTTGGATCTGTGGATAAATATAATGAATAATTGTATTAATATATTGCGCATCAATGAATACAATTCAGATCACAACTGAATTCATTTCTCTCGAGAACACTATTATAGCTCGAGAACTGTGAGCCCGACCTCATTATTATAGACTAATAATGATTAATTGCTTCGAAAATATCATATAAAATAATGTTAGTTCAAAAATGTTTTTATGATGAAAAAAGATATTCACAAAACATAGATATTTATCAAACGTAAAAATTATTTTGAAAGCGCAACATCATTAAGTAAATTGATTTTTCAGATTCAGCATATAATTAAGCAAAACTTAATGAGACAATGGTCTGACTCACCGAAATAGATCACACTTATCACAGTTATAATAATGATTATTGTCATTAATGTCAACTTTTCACAAATGGCATAATTCATTTTGCAAAACTTTTCAAACTATTTATTTTAATATTTACATTAAATAAAAAAGGAAAACATGAATTTTCTTCATCCCAAAAGTTTCTAAAATTAAAAATTCTTTGCAAACAAATATTTGTTATATCCATTAGAGTAGACATATGTAAATTTGATGCAATAAATTTAATAAATTGAGTTATTTTCACACTATTTCCTTTTCGTTGAGAACATTAATCACTTGAATTCATTTTTTCATATACTTTAATAAAACTTTTTAGAAATAATTCTACACATATCTAATGAAATATTAAGAAAAAGGTATTTATGTCCATATGAATTACATCTTATTTATTGATTGTCTATATCCTTAGCAATTCATTAAAAGACACAAGAAGTTGAATTATTTACTTATAATCATTTGAATGATCCAGCGTAGAGACGATAGTGAGTTCTTAAACGCAACTAAGTCATAGTGATAGTGATAGCCATAGTCATAGCCATAGCCATAGTCATGCTACACTAACTTACACGCGCCTCAGGTCTTACCAACTCTGACAACAGCCACTGCGCAATCACTCTATCCATGAGAGCAGCAGTGCTGCACTGCTTAAAGTGAATATCTATGTTGTGTCGCACAAAACCGGAATCTAATACAAAGCGAACTAAACGAACACACACTTTGCTAAAAAAATTTAAAACTCCAATTTGAAGGTTCGATGAAATTCATTGTGATTCCTGATTTCCATCAACGGCGGTACTGCTTTTGTAACAAGGCTTGGCTCGTCTTTTCGTTAGTACTTTCAATAAAATGTTACTCTAATGAAAAGAGGAATATATTCAGTGGGCTTTTGAGAGCACTATTGGCTGAATCATCATTTAGGAGACCAGGAAAATGATGAGAGAGAGAGAGAGAGAGAGACAGACAGAGAGTTTTAAAGAATTCCATTGATCTAAAAATCAATACAGTAAAAGAAGCATCTGTTTTGCTGTTACCAAAAACACCTGTTGACTTCTTAAAGCTTCTGCTAATTTAACTTAGATTTGTTGATATCTTACAAATATCGAGAAATTTAAATCAAATTTAAAGCAGATTTAAGAAAACTAAAAATATGCTATTCATTAAGCTTTGTATAGTAGTTATTAGTTGAGTCTATAAGAAGGTCAATACAAGTATAAGAGTGTGATTGTGATAATTAAATTCTCAAATTCTGCTCAAATATATCGCTCACTAATTGATTTATTGGATGACAAAACAGGACGCGGTTTGGTCTTTGACAAAATTAGCCCGAAATCGGTAACTATATTGAAATGTTAAACATTCGAAACACATACAAAGTAAAGCTTGACATACAATATATGTCTTATTCAAAGAAAGTGTCCACTAATAAAGTTTGGGCCTTTCGCAGAATTTATTGCTTTTAGAGCGGGTGAGCGCGGCGTCGACTACATTAAAGCATTAGAACCGTCATTGCATTCTTGAGTATGATTTATGACATAATAAATGCAACTTTTTCTCCAGTTTCCCTTTTCTTACTCATATTAAATCATTCACTCATTCACACCAATACAGTGAAGCTCAAAACAACATACTATGGCATTGCATTTCATTGTAATATAACTCAGACTGATATGAGTGCATTACATGAAATTAGCACTAAATTAAACAAAACTCACTATTAGGTTTAGGTATATTGCGTTTCACTTGCATCCATTTGTATTGTGGGACCGGCGCTGCCGCGATCGAGTTGGCTGCGGAGGGACCATGTCTTGAGGTGTTGTGATGGTGGTGGTGATGATGGTGTGGTGAATGATGCAAATGTGATGCCAAATGGTTGAGATGGTAGGCGCCTCCGTTCAATTGACTGCATGTCATATCTGCGAATTGTGAGGCATCGGTATAGTGTCCTGAATGAAGTGCTGATTGGTGATGGCCTGCACTACCGTTCCGTCTGCTAATGAGACTGGCGTCCAGATAAGTCGGGTATTGCGGTGTTGTGTTCGGACCACCAGTAATACTCGTTCGAACAACAGCACAATCAGATAGTGCAGAGATCATGTCTTGATGTCCACTTGATAGCTGTCCTCCATCATTATGAGAAAAATCTCTATATTGATGAGGATAGCTTTGATGGGTTGAAGTGACTGATAATTGTGGCGGGCCTTGTGCTACTGGTGGACCTAATGGTGGTCCTTGTGTTACAACAGATCCGGTTCGGGCATCACTATAATGACTAAGCCTTTGATGATGTGGTGGGACTGGGTTTGTAGCATAATTTGGTTGAGTGTCTAAATTGGTATAACTTAATCCATTTGTTTCATTAATGATTCCTTCACCGAATTGGTGTGGTGTTGACATATGAAGAGCTGATGCATAATGGCTTGTTGTCGGTGCGGCTCCTGCTATGATACCAGTGGTAGAGGCCGCAGATAATTCATTAGATGCCTGATAGTATGCTAAGTCCGGATGGTGATAGTTTTGGTAATCACTGGTTGCAGAGCCATTATGACAAACACTCGCACCATAAACAACATTAGAGTTCATAATCATTGGTGAGTTTGCACTTAATTACATATCAAAAGCAAAATAACACAACCGATGCAATAAAACTGCCATTAAGTTAATAACTTTAATAGCAAAAGATTAATCAAAGTTAAGCATTTCATAATTCAATATTTATTAGTTATTAAAATAGAAACTCATAAAAGATGAATTCAATGTTATGATAGTGTTGTTGATTGTGGTGGCAATTGAAAGGCCGCTTCGCATTAAATTAAGATCTGGTTGAGAATAGAGCACAACTAATATGGGTGTCAAATGAATGCTCACATACGTCAGAGAGTAGCGACCAATGCCCGGATCAACATTTTGTGAGCTCTGCTCCACCACCGATACACCGAACACGACTGGGATGTGATCGGTTGTGGCAAGTTTTGAGCTCTGGTACGACTACTTCTCACTGATTACCTCCACCTTCGGCTGGATTTCTTGTGAACCAAAAGTTGTGTTGCTTTCGGGCTTTAATTCATTGAGCGGTTCATATATTCAATAATATAAGGTATGTTTAATTTATTATTGAAATCACGTTGTTAAATGTTTTGCTAATTTAAATAATACACGCTTTGTGTGTACTCATTCTCACTTATTTTGATCATTTCTGTAACTCTCACTTTCTCTTTTATCTGAATCTCTTTCTATTTTTCTTAGTCTTAGACTTAGGTTCAGAACTGTTTATGAGACACAACAGAGTTGCTGTTGCTTTATATCATTGGTAACGCCCAGAGTATGCGTCTATGCGCTAAACATGAGTTGCTGGATTTGCTTTTGGCATCGTTTCTGTGCCATAATATTCAATAGTTATAATAATAATAATAATATTACTCAAAATATAAGTTAAGAATAACAATATAAAAGTACAACAAAATATCCTTTCATAAGGGATGAGAATAGTGAGCAACCTGTGGTTTTTCACAAATATCTAACCAAATGTAAGAATGATCAATGATCTCAATGTGTGAATGAGTTCGTGTGTGTGTTTTTTATTTAATTTGTAAACTATTAACTGACTTAACAAATGATTTTCTCTTGATCTCAGTTTAAGATGTTATTAATTATCGCCACTTTAAATATAAGTACGTTTATCGCCTTCTGTTGAACTCACTATCAAGAGGTGATCATTAGAGTAAGTTATAGTTTGCGGCGAAATGAGAGGAAAGCCTCTAAATGAATGTGCTTTCAGGTGCTAAATGTTTATCAATGTTCCCACGCTATCATTCTTAACATTTGTCTTATATCCTATTCCCAAATGAATATTTAAGTCCACTTTTAAAATGCTAAAGATAATGGCTTAAGAGGCGGTAATAGTCATTTTGAGCATTTATAATTTTGGTTTTGCCCCCTATTTGCTCAGTCCTCCCTTTTCTTCTTCATGTCCTTCATAGTCAAGATTCCAATGCAATCGTTTTTAATACATTATAACATCTACACAACAGTTTTGGTGCAACCGGTTTTGCTTTTTTGGCCTTTCTTCCAATGATTGACATTACGATGTCTTATCATAACTTATATGTAGTGAAGAATAGTACGCATATTCTCTATTTTCAAACTTCACTTGCAGTATAAGATATTTTATTTATAAAAAGAAAAATAAGTGCATTGTTTTCACATTACAAACTAACATCAGGGGTTTCAGCAATTCATTTCCTGTGCACAAACTTTCAGTTAAGAGACTGATTGCACTCAACCATGAGTTAGAGGACAGATGTGCTTCTTTCACTATGAATCCATTTTTCTATTAGTTAACTTTAATGCAATTCTCACTAATCAACTTCAGTACTCATTGTATGCTCAGGTGATATTCTCACCGCTCATCTCGTATAAGCATTTCAGCCAATTTCTCATATCAATCCATGTTTGTGTTCAGCAAACTTTCAACCAAATAACTGATACTGTATTTAAAGTTTGGTACAATTCTCTTAATATTAAATATTTATAATAACAATTTTCAACTTTTAATATAAGCTAATAAAATAACAATTTTTATAATAAACAAAATTTTTAATTATTTCTTAATATAATTTGCTTATAATCTATGAATCTTTTATTTAAATCTTTAGATAAATTAATTTCTATTTAATAATAATGGTATTTATAAATAATTGCTTAGCGAAAGTGTGAAGCAATAACTTCTTAATGATTAATTAGCTGAAGCACTCCGTCTGTATTCAATTATCAGGGCTTTGAAAATATTATGAGTATGTAATTTATTAGATTACATAACATATTAATATTTTGATTTAGTTGTTGTGGAACTCTATCTATTAATTATTTATTGCTATTTAGCAAAAGAGCTCAAAATAATTACCTTATGTTTTAATTGCTAATTTATATATAAATATTTAAATAATTAATTAATTCAAAACCATATTAATGAGAATGATATGCAGTATGTCTGCTTTATGTCATTTATACAGAATAAATAACAGATCTTCGCAGATATCGGACTCATGCGAAACCTGAAAATCTAAGAAATGAATTAAGTTAACCCCTAAACTACTTCATATAAAATTTAGTTATTGATCATCTTATACGCAAAAGTTTTTATTAGTGAAAAATCTATTAGTGTAGGCTTAGATAATGCCTGAAATAAAAATGTTATTTGTTATATTTTTTTAAAAATTGAAGCTCTTAAAGTTATATTGTTATATTTTTACAGAAGTATTAATTTACTGAAATTTTAATATCTATATTATAATTAATTAATATTTGGTGTTTACTAAAATACAACTAATTAAAACGCTTTTATATTCCTTAGTTTTAAGTGAATTGATTTGATATTTAAGTAAAAGTTAGATAAATGAATGAAAATTTGTAGAAATAACAGAAAAGTGTGTATCCTATTATTCGTATTATGAAATGAAGTTGAAATACTGCATATTAAAGTTTAAAAAACAAGTTAAATCCTAGATATGAATAAAATTATTATCATTATTATCATGAATAATAAAAACTTCAAATAACTTCAAATCAAAAATGATAAACTACTATTTGCAACATATCCTGATCTCTACAGGATAGTTTATCTCAAGTCTTCTAGATTTAGAAATCTGAGCTACAGTTGGCCCGCGGGCCGCCATTTGCGAAGGCCTTGTATATATCATAAAGAAAATACTCTGTGATTTATTATTTTTTTCACTACAAGTATTTATACAAAAGTCTAAAATAATTTTATACGTAACTTACAGTATAGCAATTATCAACATAATTGTGAGACTTTAAATTTTAATTAATTCAAATTCAAATAAAAGACTTTAGAATACATTTTCATATAAATCAATATATAAATCGCTTTTTAGATCTGGTGTATTGCGATCGGTCGATAACATATACAGCATATTTAGAGTGAATATTAGATTTAATTGCCCAAAGTTACCATTCATTTAATAATATAAGTGTTTCTAATTACTATATTATATTAACTAATATTGAAAATGTTTATATTTAAGATAAGATAACGTCGTTATTTTCTATCATATACCGGTAAATATAAGGATTAAATGCATCTTACCTATAAAATAAATAATTTATATTTTCATTCATTATATATAAAAAACCAATAAATAGTTTTACACACAATATATCATGTAAGTTTTATATGTTAATTCTTGAACAAATTATTAGTTTTATAGTATAGTATAGTATACAAAATTTAGCAAAATATCATTTTAATTAGTGAAATGGCATTTATAAAATTGTAGAATTTCTTAATAAAAAATCATTTGTCTTCATTAGAAACTTGTATTAAGATTTGGATGCATTCAAAGATTAATCGGATAAATATTTTACAATATAATGTTAATTACTAATATATGTTTCAAAAATAATAATCACTTCAGATTATATTATGTGATAATTATTAAATTCTCAACTATTTTAACTTAATCTTTTTTCAATGTGTTTTCATTATAATATGATATGAAGGCATTAGTAATAAAACTATTTCCAATCTTTTAATTATTAAATATAAAACATAATTTTTCTGATTTATCTCCAGCATTGTATTCCAAAATTAAATAAAGCCATCATAAAGGATATTATTTTAATTCTCTTTATTTGAAACAACGTTTACATTTGACATAAAGTAATTACTTTGTCTTAAACTTTAAAAATATCATTATTAATATTCATTATAAACACAGCATATAAACTATATTAAGCGTTTACTATCACATAAATGCTATCTTTTAATACATAAGACTAACAACAACATCATAAATATGTGTCTTAAAATATGAAAGGTATAAATCTTAATATGAAGTGCAATGAATATTTGCAACGGATGGTTAAACATTAAAATATGGATCGAATATTATCGCGTGCACGAGTCTCTGCTACGCTTTTTGAGTGAGTTTTTGCGTGTGAGAACTGCCACTACATAGAAATACATAGAAATACATAGAAATACGTAGGACTACATAGATTCACATGGAGTGACGCCAATATGAAAATTGTTGTATATAAAAACTGTGAGGCTTTACATGAGTATATTATAATGCCAAATAAATGGTAAATTCTGGACGTGCTTTGGACAGCTCTCAAATGTTCCATATTTTGAGGTATGATAAAAGCGATATACTGTACAGTACATGCGTATGTTCACTACATGTCAAGTATTTTGTTTTTACCGAAATTTGAATGCTGGCCGACTGAGCTTTAAATGCATTTAATGTGTAGATGTTATGCTTTTGCAAAATTTGAAATATTGTCTGACATAAAAATAAAGCACTATTTATTCTGTTGAAATATGTTGCACATAAACCATGAGCAGTGTTGCGCATTTCTAAATGATTGAGGAAAGTATTTGAACATTTTTCTTTTTCTTTATAAATCCTCTGAGAGATCACTAGCGGAGAATACAGTATATCAAGTGAGACAATCTCGTATTACCTTAACTTTTACGAGTTTATTAGACATTGAGAAAAACGAGGCATTTGAAAGTAGGTATTTCTTTAGTAATTTATCATTCTTTTTGACTCACTTTCAAGTTGGCCTCAAATTCTTTTAATTAAACATAACTAGAAGTGGAATTTTATGTATTTCTCCATATTATACATGAATAAAAGCCAAGTCCTTCTTCACTCACAGGTATTTGACATTATTCTTTTATTCATTTGTGTCTACTCTTAAGAATCTTTTTTCCAACTGTTCATAAGAAAGAACTTTTAAGACAAGGAAATGATGGTCTTTTTCAAATAGTTGTTCGTTAGTTTTTGAGTACATTAGGCTTAGGTAAAGCTGACGAGTGATGAACTTAATTCGCTTGCTTTTAGTGCTAAAAATTAAAGCATTCTCTGTGGACATGACTATCATTGCACGAATGTATGCAAAAAGCACTAACTAATCGATAAGGATGTGTTGGCTGAGCAATAAGGCAAGCATTGCTACGTTCAATGTGGCGAACACTGAAATCTAATCGATTGCTTCTAAAGGACTGTTTTGAATTAGCTGTGAGTTGTGTTAGTCTATGTGTTAGATTTTCACTGTTCACATCAAAATCAAATGCATATGCGCGCCAATCAGGTGATGGATAAGCAGCAATTTAAGTGTCCATTTCTCACCATAAACCAATTGATTAATATAACATATTGGTATTGGATTGCAGCAGTTTATACTTTTTTTATACAATGAATGAGAGATTCTTGTAACGTCATATGTACACAATTGCTGAGCCGAAGTCATCCTTAGTTTGATAAATTAGTTTCCCCATAAACATAACATAGCGTAACATTAACTATTAGGCAATTTATTACTTATAATGATTAATGATTTGTGTTGCCTTTTTTTATTTGTATAAAGAGACAAACACAACACATAAAGACACACAAACACTCACATACTTATATACAAAAGAGGTGCTTTGCTGCTAATTGGGGTTGGGTTATATCAGGGTTATTTAATATATAAACTTGTTGAAATTATTGATGATTGATGCCATTGCCAATAAATTATATCAACTAGTCTTACGCTTTTGCTCTCAATTGAAATACTCTAAAGTTTATATAGATTAATGTTTGTATACTTTTGTATATACAGTATTTATATATTATACGTGATGTAGTGTATGTGCTATTAAGTTCATAAGCAATATATTATGTTTTACTATATAGGTGTAAGTGAGTAAAGTGAGTACCACTAAAAATGGGGCTTTGCATTGAGCTTAGCTTTGAGACTCTGGAAAGATTAATGTGGTGCGAGTGTCATGTGTTGTTGTAGAGCAGATTCTCTTGTAAACAGCCACAAAACTCATGTTCTTTGTAGAGTACTTGGGGCCTCCTCTTTGACAAACGGCTACCATTTATCAATCTGGCTCTTTATATACGACCAATTCAATAACCATTTTATAAAATTATACAAGTTTTCTATTATTCAAATTCATAGAAAGGCAAATAGAGTGTGCATTTTCTATGCTATCTATTCTATGAGTGTCTATGCTTTTTCTTATATGTATTCTTTATAATAAAGAGTACTCATCTTTCTCAAAGTATGTATCTTTCGCATTACATCTGGAGCCGAAACCCCTCTACTTATATATGTATATATTCCTGATGCCCAATCCCTTGTCTTCTGCATATTATTATTATTTAAAAGCAGAAAAACTCTGTTAAGGTTCTCAACATGAGAGAAGGTCAGAAATGGCAATTTGGCTCTTTGCTCATTGGTTAGAGCGTTTACTCTTAATACTATTCACGTTACATCTAATATATAAGCTCCAGTATTTGGGACTGAGTTTTGCCTTTAATAATATTAGTGAACAGTAAGTGAGCGGCTCAGCGGCTCACAACTCAGGGGAAAAGGACCACAACTAAAATGCATTATTTGTGTGTGGGATAGCATTTTTGAGGGGTGCAGTTATGGCTGACACAAAAACAAGCTTTCATCCAACAGATGCTATCATCACAACAGCTAAAAATCCAACTAAAAAACTATCAGTGAAATAAGCCAAAGCTCTTTTTAAAGATATACTCAAAATAATGCACAACAATTCTCTACGCAGATTATTGGGAGCGCATTCATCTCTAATAGAATAAAAAATTGAATGCACTTTTTGGCTTTTCTAACATGAAAACTTTGGCAATTTCTCATTTCTAGAATAAGATCGAGAGACCGCATAAGCTTTTTGAAGTATTATCTATAAAATTGACACTTTTTGATGTGAGTCTCAAACTGACGACAAGAAAATGATTTGAATAATTTAGTTTGCTTTAGTTTTGGTGATTTATGACCATTTCTCACGCAATGCCAGGCATTAAACTAGAGTAAAAAGAGGTTTTTTGTATATGCGGCGCATTTGTGGAGCGCGCTATATGCCAGTGGTCATTGGGTATATGATATGTTATGATAAATGAGTGTCTTACGTGTTTGTAACTAACACCTCGTTCGATTAAGATTGATGTTCAATATTTTTGCCTAAATATTACCACCAATTCGCTTAACTATTTATTGAATACTAGTTTTTTGCCACATTATTGGTTCATAAAAATATTTTTTCTTATACTTTATTTCAATTATTGACTTCATTTATCAAAGCATTTTGATGTAATTTTGAAGTTACCACAAATATAGGACTTTTTGTTAAGCAACAACTTTCCAAACTTTCGATTCCGTTATTCTTTCAAATTCAATAATTTGTAGATTATTGTTATGAGAGTAAAGGCTTTGTGGGATATTATTTATTCTCATAGAATCAAAGTATTGACAGAAGATCTATAAGTTTAGCATAAGTTTATTTAACTCATATTTTGCAATGAGTTGGAAAGCATGAATGTATAGATACGAAATGCATTAAAGTTGTATTCTCTGTTATTTATACTGTTAGTGCAATTCTATTCGATTGAGTGTTAGAGTCAGTTGTGTTTCTAGTATAGAGTACAATGCGCTTTGTGCAACATATTTGCAGTACAGTATGTGTATATACGTATGTACAGTATATGTCAATTCTCTTCTATTTTCCCCTTCATATTTCCCTTTATCAAAAAGCCTGACGTTGTAATGAGTAGGTTCTGTTGGTTCTGTAGGTTCTATGAGTTTCAAACGGAGAGAAAAAGCCCGCCTAGTGATCCATCATTGTCCATAGTCAAGAAATATTCGGCACAGCATTTGTGCCAACCATGAAGTGCTGCGGCGACCAAAGCAAAACTTTTTCCAACTTTAGCATCACTACAATAACGCTCTTGGCGTATAACAAGCATACAGGCATACATGCATACAGGCATATAACATACATACAGGCATACAGGCATACAGGCATATAACATACATACGACATACAAGCCTGTGCCCGATCCAAATGTAATTATAATCACTGCACGAAATAGGCGGCAACAATATATGTATTACTAAACATAACTTCTTCTAAGCAAT
>JAUJYU010000148.1:0-17411 GCA_033995675.1 Nothrus silvestris
GCCTGCGAGCCTGGTAAGTCTGTATATAAAAAATGCATGTAATCTGATATTTTGAGTTAGTTTGAGTTTAGTTTTATAAAAACAAACCTAATATTTTAATTATAGAACAAAATATTTATTTTGAATTAAATTTTTGTGGCTTAGGCTCAGGCTCGCGAAAATAAAGCGAGTCTGAGGCTCGGGGTTTGTGATTGAGGCTCAGGCTAAGGCTCGAAGGGTTTGGAGCCTAGGCTCCCAGGCTCAGGCTGAGGCTCATGGTTTTCGAGCCTATGATCATTAGTAATAACTTGTGTTAGGCTTACCCACAACTCATACCATTCAGTGAAGACGTGCTGAATATAACAAAAAAATGAATTAATGTTAATTTGTAACAAAAAAGTTAATTTTAACAATTCATCACTTTGGGAACTCATTGAAAGTGTCACTTAATATTTGAATGAATGACGTATTGAAAGAGAGAGACGTCTGGTGTTTGTCATTCGAAACAAATTATGGAAACGCTTTTGAGTCGTATTTAAAAGCATTGAACTATTGATAAAGAAAGTCGTATTTTGTGCTCAAAAATGGCGTCTCTGTTAACAAACGTCTCCACAATTGTTAATAACAATAATAACTTAAATTCAGATAAAACGAAGCCATTGTTCGGCAAAATTGTAATTTCATTAGAAAATAGCATTTTATCGAATGATAAGTTAGAAGTGACGCCATCGATGACCGATGGCCTAAACCGAGAGATCGAAATCGACTTAAGGGTATTGGGCTGTGAACTGATCCAAACCTCGGGAATACTATTAAGACTGCCTCAGGTGGCGATGGCTACGGGTCAAGTGTTGTTCCAGCGCTACTACTATTGCAAGTCTTTAGTTCGGTTTCAGATGGAAATCACAGCCATGGCATGTGTGACCCTCGCATCCAAGATAGAGGAGGCGCCCAGACGTATAAGGGATGTCATCAATGTTTTCCATCACATCAAACAAATCCGTTTAGAAAAGTAAGAGTCAAATCCCTATTCAAAGTCATAAGCACTATACAGTCAAACCTGTTTATAAGGAAGTTCATTATAACCACCTTTTCTTATAACCCATCACTTTATAATCACATCCATTCAATCGCTGCAAACCATATCATTCCGCATAAGCGGGGATTCCTTATAACGGAGTTCCTTATAAACGGGTTTCACTGTATCTGTATTCAACTTAAGCACTATATCTGTACTAAACTCAAATGCATTCATAATCGCATTCAAGTTAACCATTTAAGTGCAATAATAATAACTTTCAGTAACTACTCTTTCATATGTTTTCTATTTATACGTTCAAGAGATTTAATGTTAAGTTTACAATCACTTCAATTAATGCATTTTTCAATTGAAAGGGAAATAAAGCCATTGATTTTGGATGAAAATTACATAACAACTAAAAATCAAGTCATCAAAGCTGAGAGAAGACTATTAAAAGAACTGGGATTTTGTGTTCACGTCAAACATCCACATAAAGTATTTAAAGTTATTTTAATGTATTCTATGTTTTAAAGTTATTCTAATGTATTCTGTCTTTTAATTTATATCAATCGCCAAAACAGATAATCGTAACTTTGCTTCAAGTGTTGGATAACGAGAAGAATCACCAATTGATGCAAACTTCGTGGTAAGTGTTTTTCTATCTTAAAGCGAATCATTTTATTCTAAATTTTGTTTTTGAATGCATTGAATACTAATATTAATATAATTTAAACCACAATTCTCTTACATATAGTTAAATATCAGTATTACTTTCGATTATTGCGATAGCATTGAAATGATCTTTCATGAGATAATCTTTAACTCAAATGTATTAATCAACATATCTCTTGTTTTACAACTAATTATAATTTAGGTTACATTTAGTTCAAAACCTTAAAGCCTTTGCTGAGGCCTTGCAATGGATTTATGCTAAACATATTGAGAAATATATCAAATAACTTCATTAATATAATATAAGTTGCATTAAGAATCAAATATAACTTAAGAAATTGATAGTATTTCAATAGTTTTTCTACTCTTATATCACAATAAGGTTGAGCTTATTCTTCAAATGGCTATAAATTAAGTATAATATTCACAATAGTGAATCATATAATAGAATATTATGGATTCAATTGAAATCTAGATATGTTTTAAACCCTATAAAGGTTTTAAAGGCTTTTAAATGACGTGATTTTAATGTTCAATTGATTATATATTGATTATATACTATTAAAATGAATTGCCATAAATACCAAATAATTTATTTTTATTGCAAAATTATTAGTAGAAGACAATGAATAATACTTTCCGTAATTGTAATAATACGGTATTACAACTTAAATAGTAGAGAACCTAAGAGTTAGGTAACCTTCGATACAATGAGTACAGAATACTACTTTATTTGCGTTTAAATTCAAGTTTTACTTTTCATTCTTTAAAAGACATAATTTAAGTAAATATTAGCTCATGTTTTCAGTCAACATATCAGAGCTTTTATTAATAAAGCTTTTCAAAGATAAAAAACATTACTTAAAACATTTGATAATTTGAGTGAAACCTTTAATGAATTCCTTAATTATTGTATTGTTAAATACTGTATACCATATATAGAGTAAGTTAAGTGATTTTCTAATACTGTATAACTAATTATTCGCTATAATCGATTTTTTATACCATAAGAGCAAAAATTGTTACCACTAAAGCTTAATCTGATTAATGATCTGTTTGTTGTTCACCCTATTGAATGACATTTAAAGTACTTTTGCCGCAACGATAGAGTTGCGAATTAAGCTCTCAATTGAAGATCATTTCTATTGTTGTCATAAATTAGAATTAGATATGATATTAAAATTAATGATATTTTAAATTCTTCACCTAAACAGAGATTAGGTGATGAATTAGGTAAGTACTACTCCTATCGATTCCTGACAATTCATCCCTGGGATCAGGAAATCTCAAATTAAAGCCTCAACTGGAGAGTTAGCACTGCAAACATTCATGTTTGGATATTTAACACTCAACTCGTGGCACATATTCTGTGAAACATAAGTTCTTTTCAATGACTGATCCTTTTATTGTGAGTTTAATTATATATAAAAAGGTAACTTTGGTTCGAATGCTTTTCAATTTAAGACATTTAAGACGCAAGAATTGAAGAATTTTGCAGATCTTACCCACACTTCACTCAGACTGGGATTTATGTGTTTTTCATTCAACTTTATTTCAACAGTTTTTTAACTCAAGAAAACCTAAAAACTAATGCACAAAATGAACGGTGATTTGAAATGATAACTTAATAATTAACTATCATTATAGATCCGTTACCAAAGCCTTACATCTTTTGGAGTTTTGTCAATATTTGTAAATTGGCTACAATTCGATGCAAATTTGATGATTTGTAAGCCTTTTTAGAAAATAATTTACAGGAAGTGTTTAATAATATATGAAGACAAGAAATTAACATTTTTATGATATTGAGGTGACTCACTATGTGTTTGACTCTTGAGTTTGCAGAGCTTTTCTCGCATTTAGTTCAACGTTGAGCTGAGGTTTCCTGAGATGTGCAATGGATGTGTTGTCATGGATTCGTCTTCTTATGCCTTAACACCTGATATTCAAAAGATATTTGAATGTGAAGTGTGGGTCAATTCGGCATTCAATCGTTCCAATTGATGGCCAACCGTTTGCACTCAAATTAAAGTATTTGTTATTTTATTTCAGGAATTACATGAACGACAGCTTAAGGACCAATGTATTCGTCCGGTATTCACCAGAAGCCATAGCCTGTGCCTGTATTTACTTAAGTGCACGAGTGCTCAAAGTAAGCATTTCTAACAACTTGTATAGAATTGATTATTAATTAAATGAATATTCATTGTTGTATAGAATTGATTAATTAATGAATATTCATTGTTGTATAGAATTGATTATTAAATGAATATTCATTGTTGTATAGAATTGATTAATTAATGAATATTCATTGTTGTATAGAATGGATTATTAATTAAATGAATATTGATTGTTGTAATGATAGGTTCCGTTGCCTAATAATCCCAATTGGTTTGAAATTTTCAACGTTTCTGAAGATGACATAAAAGACGTTTGTTATTCAGTATTACAATTATATGTGAGACCAAAGCCAAATCAGGAGCAATTGGAGAGAATTGTGGACACTTTGCGTAAAGATCACGAAAACGCAAAGCTCAAAGTTAAAGAATCGGCTAAAGAGAACGGAACGCCCTCTTCAATAGGTCACGAACTCTCTCCCGGATCTCGAACTAATTCACCTCAAGTTAAAGCAAAGTCAGTTCTATCGCCTCTAAAAACTGCACTCAAATCCATTCCATCGACAATAAGTCACACAAACAGTCCTAATAAGAAAAGATTAAATGATTCGCCACTTAATAAAAAGCGGAGTAGATCTAAATCCTTAAGTATTAGTCCAATCAATAGAAATGATAATTACGATAAAAATATGAGAGAAAGATCTCCGCCTAAACTCTACTCAAATGATTACTACTCGCCTTCGCGATCACGAGAGCCGAGAGACAGAGGCAGTCGTCATCATCACCACAATAAACACAAAAGGATTGTTTACGGCAGCAGAAGTAGAAGCCGATCGCCTCCAGCACATTCTCATCGACACCACAACCACAATAGTAAACATATTTATAGCACTAGTAATAGTAGTAATAGTAGAAAGTCTAGGAAGCGCTCAAAATCACCCTATGATAGGAATACAGCCTATCATTCAAGATCACGACGCAGTCGGTCAAGAGATTTATACGTTTACAAAAGAAGTTAATTACTAACTAAATATTTGAATACATCTTATTTTTTTTACTATACAGTTAAGAATTGTTACCCAAATAATTATTATTATAATAAGTAATTCATTAAATATAAACTTCTACTCATTGCGTAACAATTTGTTTGCTATTATAATAAGCATTTGTAAAATTACATTAAATGACAGATAAATAACAATAAATTATTATCCAATTCGACAATATGTGTAAATCTTATTTAAATGAATGCATTCATTCCAAAGTTAACAATACATACAGGCTTTTGATAAAAAAAAGTGAAAAACAATGTACTCTATTGTATAATGAGAGTCATCATCTCCTTCCTCTTCGTATTGCTGTTCTCTGTGGTCTTCTATTAGAACTGTTGTTATCTTTCTTTCCGACTGAAAAAAAAGATGGCATTTCTGGTGCGAAAACATTAGGGAATGTTTGCTGAGAACTAAATGATAGGTTGGGTTGACTGAAGTTGGGTATTGGCAGCGGTGCTGACGATGAGATCGTTGAAGGGGTTGCAGAAAATTGAGGAATTTGTAGCGCAGATGTATTGATGCCTGAAGTGAATGATGGAATCGCTATATTAGATGATGTGGTGATCGCAGAACTGAACATATTTGTCGGATTGACTAATTGTATCGAAGATAATGATGGCATTGATGGGAGAGTAAGTTTAGGGTTATTGTCATTTACTCTTGAGGTCGAGAACTTGATTGAACTGTTTTCTGGTGGTAATGGTTTAGTGGCAACGATTGGTGGCGACACTGATGTCAATGTATTACTAAAAGGCGTCGCAATTTTAGAAACTTCTGGAGAATTAGGCGCTGAAGACATGGAACAGTTATCAGTGTTATCGATATGGTCTGCATTGATAGCTTGCGTTTGCGGACTTATCGACTCTCGACTAGTGGTCAACACTGAAGACACTGAAGAAATGGGTGTATTGAGAAGGGTTGTCGTCACACTTGTGTCCACTCGAGAATTGGTGAAAATGGCAGCCGCGGGTTCTGATGGCAGCACCAGCTCTGATGTTGGCGTCAATGTAATGCTTGTTGTGGTGACTTCTGCGGCCACCTCTTTAACTACGTTTTGCTGAGTCTTAGGACTCGTCACTTCTTGAATAGCATTTAAGAACCGCGACAATCGATTTCTCGCTTTATTTCTGTCGCGTTCGTGATCTTCCATTGTATGCAAATGAAAGGGAAGACAATACGACTTCTTAGGACTACTCTCTTCTCTCGATTTATTGGTTTCATTCAAAGTAATTGATGCCTCATTTGTTTTATGATCTTTTGCCAGCTCTTCATTGATGACAGAGTTTAAGATTGAATTTGGTGTGGAATCCAATGACTTGGAGTCCAATGACTTCTTGGAATCCAATGACTTCTCGTCCGGCAATAAACTGCGTTTTGATTGGACAGTTATAGCGCTGGAATCCGGCGATAGTTTTCTTTTAGTCTTAAGTGTTTGTCCAAAATGAGTGGTTTGTAGAGAACTGTATGAACTGAGGATCTCATTATTCTTAACTCTTTTAGGCGTAAGAGTTGTTCCGGTCATTGACGTTCGCTTTACTGATTGCTTAACAGAAGGCAATAATCCGTTTGTAATTTTTGATGAATTGAAAGCATTTGAATTATTAGAGACATCGCGTTTTGCCTTCTTATTAGAGCTCAACTTAAAGCTGTCTTCAGTGGACTCCATCTCATACTTCTGATTCCTCTTCCTCTTCAACTTCAAGGCCTCCACAATATTCTTGGTTTGTGTCGAAGGGTTTGCTTTGTTGTCGTCCGTCTTCGCAAAAGTGGAGACATTGGAAGTGGTGTTTGTTATTCGACTTAATGTGAATTTTGATGAAATATTGGAAGGCATGGGAGCTATCCTTACGGTTACCGGTTTTGGAGCTTTACTCTTGAGGTTGAGCTCATGAGGTAGTGATTCGGTTGGCGTGAGTTTCACGCGCGGAATATTTCCCAATTGAGAGTTCGGCGATTCTATGCTGTAATTGTCTCTTAGATTATAAATCGCTGTTTGATATGACATCTCATTGTTCGCCGAAAATGGATGTGAACTCATTTGACGGAATAGACCGTCACTTTTGCCGAAATAGTGAGCATTTGTGTCGTTTGTGTCGAACTTTGACCGAAGGTTAAAGTCAACTTTATTACCATTTCTCGACTGCGGAGGCATTTGTCTTCGCGCAGACTTAATTACTCTTATGTTCGCGTTTTGGCCACTATTGCCATAAGTCAGGGCCGGACTGGTCTTCACTCTCAGGCGCCGAGTCTTCTGATGGACACTTCGTATGGATTGCATTCCATTGTATTTCCAGTCAATAAATAATAATATTATTAAAAGAATAAAACAGATTATCACAAAAAGTGGTGAATAAAAGAAAAAGAAGCCGTTGAGGACACCAATTGTGCCGATCGTTAGTTGAAATGAACTCAACATTTCACTCACTATTACTGTATTCACACTTTTGATCAAATTTTATAAATTATTAATTCATTACATATTGTATTCATTGTCTCTCAAATCAAAACAAATTCAATTATTAATTAAAACACTTATTCAGTAATTATTTATAAATTTATTAATAAATGATTTCAATTCAAAACTCAAACAATTTGATGATGAAATTGTCTATTGATTTAAAACATGTTTTTATGGCTGTTTCGCATATTCTATCAATTGTTTATCGATTGTATCGAAAACTCTATTAATAATTATTTGCATTTAATTCTAATCATTTTTAATATAAAACTACAAAACTCTAAAATAACATTTTAAATAAGCTATTAATTGCTTTACAATATTTCATTATAATTTACTAATAATAAGTCATTTCAAAGGCTTTCTTCAAATTCAATTATTTTAAAATAATATGTTATCTAATCTCAAAAATATTGAATTCATTGTCATATAATCGATATATCGTTTTCATAATAAAATATATATGATTTCCAAACGTTTCAAAAGCGACAAAACTATTGTGATTTGCAATTGTTTATAAGTCCCTCAAATATATTACTTGTATTCATTCAAAAAGTTGGTTACAATTTTTAAGAGAAGAGAATCTTTAGAGAATCTCTATATAAACGTTTAGAACACTTTTTATAAGACATCACTTTTTTCTATAGCAATTAATACCAATTTTGCCAAAATATTGTTTCACAATTTTGGGGAAAGGGTTGGAATGCAACCCATTTTTATATAAAATATGCGTAACAGAGGTGTGGGGGGAATGATATCGAGTCTTCAATATTTCAAAAACTTAAGGGACTTTTGATATATTAAAAAAATTCTACTCAATTGAAATAAACATTATTATTATTATTATTTTTGGCGCTAAACGTTTTTTTATTATTTTTATTTATTTAGTTTCCGATAATTTATTTTAAAAATTAATAATTTGTTTATAACTTATAATTATTAGAGAATTGCTTTCTATTTATAATAAGAGAGGATTAATAGCAAATATGCCGGACTTTCGGTTTATGATTCCGATCAAACTCGAAGACTTGGCCGAAAATAGCGGTCAATTCGATGTCTATTCAATCAAAATAGAATATACGCCGCGAGAGATCGGACACAAACTCAATGGTAATTATCAGTCATTTCTGAATCAATAAATATCTTAATTATAATCCATTCGTCACTCAAAGACTGCAACGAAAACTTGAAGTCAAATGGGATTCATTTCATTTTGGAAGACTTCGACGTCTTTTACAGTTGTCTTAAGTATAAATTGAATGACATTTGATTGCTTTATATGAATAACTAATGAATCGTTGTTTGAAGACATTTCTCATCTCTGGAACAAAAACAAAGAGAGCTTTCGTGGAAAATATTGAACCGAAGTCTGAATAAATTGTATACCGATTTGGAGTCGTTTCTGAATGAGAGCAACGCTCACAACAATCCATTGGTAAACGAGAGGAACACGTATTGCAATCTTTTAAAAATGATTGTTTACGTGTTTTGCGCGTTGAGTGAAATGTTCGAAGAGATGGACATAAAACAGGCCTCGAGTATAGACTTCGATAACATCAACAAAAAGGGCAAAAAGCAGTCCAAAAGAACTGAAGAGTCTTATGATTGGCAACAAAACAAAGATAAAGGAATGTCTGTTTTGTTGCGGTTGTTTTCACTGCCTATTCATCGAGTCTTTAACCCTCCCGTCGTTGAAGACGAGTTCGTAAAGTATGTATTCATTCCATTGAATCGCTTTTCAGTGATTTAGTTTGCAATTAATTATCAATCAATTAATTAACAAAATTTAATTTGAATTTTAGTGTAATTACAAAATGTTGTTATAAAATGATCGAAAATCCGATACTTTCACGACATAAAGACTCTAATTTAGTTTCCAATATATTTCATATAATCGGAAGCGCTATTGAAAAACATCGTCAAAGTTTAGGTAAATATAGGTTTTGATAATTATTAAGTTTTGATAATTATTAAAATTATAAAAACTATAAATTTGTGATAATTTAGAAAAAAACTAATTTGACATTATTTTCATAAGGTTTTTGTTTGAAATTAATTCAATTACTTCAACATAAGGAACAGTTGGTCTCAATTTTGGCGAATTTGGTTGAGGTTATTGTCAAAAAACATAACCAGAAAATACTGATCAGTGAAATAGTTAGAGAAATAAAACGAATAGACATTAAAGAACTTTCTCGTGATTCGAGTGGACCGAAAGCAATTTCCACATTTTTGGTAGAAGTGGCAGAAAAATGTCCACAAGAATTGTTGCCATCAATTAGTGATTTGTTGGACTTTCTCGAAGAAGACTCGTATCTCATGAGAAACGCCACCTTAAGTATAATCGGGATTATTGTCACTAAAGAGTTGAGTAAAGAAGGCTCTAAAGAGCGCAAACTTAGAGATGAGCTTTTGGACAAATTAGAGGCTCATATTCTCGACAATACAAGTTATACTAGAAGTCGTGCTTTACTTGTTTGGTGTAATTTATGTCAATCAGAAGTCATACCTCTTCCACGACTCGAAACACTGATCGAAGCCATTATCGGTCGTCTAAAAGACAAGTCTTGTTTTGTGCGCAAATATGCGATTCAATTCTTGAATCAATTTTTGACCAAAAATCCTTTCGCTGCAAAACTTCCGCTTCAGTTATTACAGAATATGCATCGAAAAGAAGAGGAAAAGCTTAAAAATATCATTGCTTTGGCCGCAGAAAGAGAACAGCAAGAGATCAAAGATATTGTGGGAAAAGCAAGTTCTAGTTTTAATGCACATTTGGCCAAAATTTGGGATTCCATTGAATTGCAATTTATTGAGTTTTGGCGCGAACTCCAAACCACTGCGCCTTCCAGTGATGACAGTGAAGACGAAGATGAGGTCCAAAATAACACTTTTCTGTCCGAATGTAGTGATGTCGAAGAAGTATTCAATAGATTCCGTTCTTTGATTGGCGACAAAAAATTCAAAAGTGCTCTTTCGCTGTTGAAACTTATTAAAGATCAATGGCCTCAAAATGAATTGATTTGTGTCCCCAATAATGACCAAATAGATGAGGAGGAAGAAGAAGCGGATAAAACAATCGTTGAGAGCATTGATGAGTATGTGATATGTCTATAATAAGTTATAATTTGATTGATTTGATACGTTTTGATCTTAGAGAAACGGAAACACCGAAACCTCCATTACCAGAAACTATTGCTTTAGCGAAAAGAGTTTTTCTCGGTTTGTTTTTAAGACATTTAATAGATTTAATTTGGAAGACAATAGAAGACAATTAATAGAATAGTATTAATTTTGTTGTTTAGCTTCACAGATAAATAAAGAGCAATCAATGATAGATTTGGGCTCTAAAACAGTGGAGAGAGATCTCGAGAAATTAACTACAGTTTTGATTCGAGACGAACAACAGTCTCGAGCGACGACCACAACAACAACCACTATATCGATGGCGCGGTTGTCATCAGCAGACGATTCGATTGTGAATGACGTGAGTAAACAACAAATTTTAGTTAAGTATTTGAGTGATTGCGTCAAATTCACTCAACAAATACAAATCGCAATACCACTCGTTTGTGACCTTTTGCTATCGCGCAATATAACTGACGTTCAGGAAGCGATTGAGTTCTTTGTGTCCGCCTTTAAGTTTGGAGTTCAAGACGCCATCGTTGGTGTCCGAAAACTCATTCTTCTCATTTGGTCTCAGGAAAAAACTTTGAAAGACGCAGCGGTTTCTGCTTATAAACGCATTTATTTAGATTTTGAAAATGATGGCCGACTTTCAGACGCATCCGAAAAAGTTAAAGCATTTTCAGTTGTGAAAAGTTTGTCTGAATTAGTAATGGGCGCGACTTTAGGAGAACTCATATCAATAGAACAGTTGCTAAAAGAGTTCATGAATTCGTCTGAAATCAATCAAATCCATATTCAAGTCTTATGGGAAAGATTTGCTATGAAATTGTCGAACACAACTCCAGAAGAAAGCATAGCAGCCATTCAGTTGATTGGAATGTTGGCCACCAGTAATGCAGATCTCATTCGCACTGAAAAGAATTTAAATGCAATCATAGAAATAGGTTTAGGAGAAAGAGCTCGAGAAAACTCGAGACTTGTCTGCGAAACCTGTATTGCTTTGGGAAAAGCGTTTCGATTGCCTAAAGCAGAAACTTGTGAACTATTCTTTCGTCTTCCAAAAGATCACATTTTGTTCCAAAAGTTGACATCACTTTTAATTAATGGCTTAAATAACATAAATGATAATTATTATAATAATATGTGCGATGAAATCGTTAAAGTTATTTTCCAATTGGCTGAAAATCCAGACTTCATTTGTGAACATTTAGTACGAGAAATGGTTCAAAAGTTAATAAGTTTGAGTCAAACAGAAGAGTCCACTCCAGAAATGCAAACAGATTTGATTGAAGACCAGATTGAAGACCAACCAAATGAAAAGGAAAATGAGACCAAAACTCTAAGTGAAGAAACCTGCTCTCAATCAAAGGATGCAAAACTAATTTCCCAATCAATTAGAGCTTTGCGTACAATTAATCCAGAAATGCTGTCTCGTCTCTTGGCATTGATCGGAGACGTGGCGCTCAACACTTTAATTCATTTAGATTTGAATGTTTTGACTGAACTCAAGATTAGGAATTATATTAAAGAAGAAAAAGACAAAAAGAAGGACAAAACTCCCAGAAGAAGGTCTAAAACCCCCGGACGGACACCCAATACAGTGGGCGGCGATCAGAATCTAGAAGAAGAGATAGGACTCGCCGGTGCCAATGCTGTTGAAGACCAGGAACAAGAATTTCTGACTAATATTTGTAATAACGAAATAGTATTAGGTATGCGTTCTCTCTATTCAATAACATTAGAATTCAAATGACAACTTATGACAGACTTATTAAACTACAGTTAACTGCAATTATTGTTTTCAATTCTTATTAGGAAATAATCTTTTGGCAAAACTAAGTGAACTCATAGTGACGATAGCCCGCGATCCTAAAACATATCCTGACGTGAAGTTGCGATCATCCGCTTGTTTAGCATTAGCTAAATATATGGCCGTCAGTGAAAACTTTTGTCGAGTGAATCTCAGACTATTAGTGACTATTATGGAGAAATCAGACGAAGCAATAATACGCGCCAATACTATCATAGCTTTGGGTGATCTCTGTGTTCGGTTTCCCAACCTTTTAGACCAGTGGTCGACACATATGTTCAAAGGTCTGAGTGATGAAGACGTGAGCGTCAAAATGAATACTTTGAAAGTGTTGTCTCGACTCATATTATCAGATATGGTGAAAGTCAAGGGACAGATCAGTGAAATCGCTGTTCTTATGGTCGATGAAAATGAAATGCTTTCTTCGTCTTCACGACTATTTTTCTCAGAGTTGGGCAAAAAGCAAAATGCAATCTATAATGTTTTGCCGGACATTATCAGTCATTTATCTGACACTCAGAATGGACTCGAAGAAGAAGACTTCAGAACTGTTATGAAATTCATTTTTGATTTGATCGATAAAAACCGACAAACGGTTTGTTTAGTGGAGAAGTTGTGCCAACGCTTCCGTTCGACGACGTAAGTCATTGTGAATATAAATGTTTCCCAAAATATAATTTAAATGTGAAATTACTTGTCATTTGCAGAGATGAGCGCCAGTGGAGAGATTTGGCGTATTGTCTGAGTTTATTGAACTATTCCGAGCGTTCGATTCAAAAACTATATGAGAACCTCATTTGCATTGCAGACAAACTATTCTGTGATTTCGTCCACGAATGCGTCCTTTCAGTGATCGCGAGTTCGCGCAAAATACCAAACATTAGGAATGAAACCAAACAAATGATCGATGAGTTCGAACAGAAAGTGGAAGAATGTCGTAATAAAGGGGTCAACGAAGACGACAGTGAATTCCAGAGAGTGGTGGGAACGCCTCCCAGTGCTTCCAAACGTGCGGCAAAACTCGCTTCAGTTCATAAAAAGACTTCATTGAATTCAATGAGAAAAACGCGTCCAACAAAACAGACGAAACCTAAACGAAAAGTGTCTGCGAGAAAGTCAGATGACGAGGAATCAGATGAAGACGTGACCACTTTTAAGAAAAGAGCGTCTGATCGCAAAACAGACCGTCCGGCGAGAGCTGTTAGAAAAGTTCAACCAATCGTTTATTCCTCTGACGAAGAAAATAGCGCTTAAATACTTTATAAATTTATATAATAAGTATAGATAATAATAGATTAGTAGCTCCTTTTTATTCACTGTTCATTACATTCATTTTCATATCTTTTAATACATTTCCGACACTCGATGTTATCATTTGATTATCAATTAAAACCCATCAGTCATACACTTTGTTCATAATCTCATTTCTGCTACTTTTTCTTGTTTAATAACATAACTCATTAATGATTTCCCATAAACTACAGACGTATCCATTGGATTCATTGAAATCGTAAAGGCTTTTAAGCATAATTGAGCAAAAAAGACAAACAATGATATACTGTTAAAGCAAAAGCACATAAATTCATAGTTATGTATCGAAGCAGCACTTGATTTACTTCATGAGAACTCAATCAAGAAAAGGCTATTTTGATCCAATGGATAGGTTGGACACATGGCAACTACTATCAATCAAAGTGTTCACCGGGCAGTCATTCATCCAATGTTTATCGATGACAATCATAGGAAGTCATTACTACTTATATAACTTGACTGATGGTTGGGTTTGTAAATATGGAGATATGGAGCCATCAGAGAAACAATTTCATTGCATTTCATTTACATTAAACATTTTCAAACAGTTTCACAAACTCTGATATAAAACAATTTTCTTTAATTAATATTACAGTAAATCAATCAAAACCGGGATTCGTTACGATTTACTGACTTCTAAAAACCGGGAATTTGTTTCAATGATGTCTAGTATTGAAAATATTAGATAATTATAAGGAAATTATAAACTAATTCAAAGCTTAACTATTTTAAGAATTAAAACAAATATAGAGAAAATACCTAAGACTTAATTAAATATATATTTATTAGTGACTATATTCTTATTTAGGATGACGGAAGTCCTTTCCCGCATAAATAGCATTTGCGCCCAATTGTTCTTCTATTCTCAAAATCTGATTATATTTGGCCAATCGTTCTGAACGACAGGGAGCGCCTGTTTTTATTTGACCCGTCGAGAGACCCACCACCAGATCCGCTATAAACGAGTCTTCCGTTTCTCCACTGCGATGTGAAACCATTGTTCCCCAACCGTTCGCTTTCGCTAACTTATGTCTTCATTAATCAGAGATTTTCATTAGGACTACATTTCAATACAATAATCAAAGGCTCATATCTTACGCATTGATGGATTCGGTGACACTTCCGATTTGATTCACTTTAAGCAGCAAACAATTGCAGGCTTTCTTGTCTACAGCGGTTTGAATTCTTTTAGGATTAGTTACCGTCAAATCATCACTAAATGACAAATACAAAGCTTGTATAGAAAGCGTTTTATAAACTAATAATTTCTCTGAATATAATACCCGACAATTTGAATGTCGACACTAGAAGTGAGGTCAGTCCAGGCCTGCCAGTCGTCCTGATCGAAAGGATCTTCAATCGATACCATTGGATAACCTTTAATGAAATCCCTATATATATTTGCCAATTCATCGGATGTAATCCATTTGGTTTTGTCCGATTGCGGGTTCTTGAAGTCTAAGTCATATTTGTTCTCTTTGAAGAACTCGGACGCGGCCACATCCATACCGATCTCGACCTTCCCCTTATAACCGGCCAAATCAATGGCATTTATGATCAATTCCAGCGCTTTTGTATTTTCGAGAATGTTTGGTGCGAACCCTCCCTCATCTCCAACAGACGTCGCGTCCAAACCGAACTGTTTCTTAATCACATTTTTCAAGTGATGGTATACTTCGGTCCCTATTTTCATGGCTTCAGTGAAAGAGGAGGCGCCCGTCGGCAGAATCATAAACTCCTGCATCGCTAACTTATTGCCGGCATGAGAGCCACCATTTATTACATTAAATGCCGGCACCGGAAGAATGATTTTAGTATTTCCTGCGAGATCTGCGATATGTTGATAAAGCGGAACCCCTTTCTTCGCAGCGCCCGCTTTGCAAACGGCGAGTGAAACGCCCAAAATGGCGTTCGCACCCAATTTGTTCTTATTCTCAGTTCCGTCTAAACTAAGCATAAAGTCATCGATTTCTCGCTGTTGAGTGACTTCAAAGTTCTGTCAATTCAAACATTGCATTCAATTTAATTCAATTTATTCAAAGTGTTGAATGAGTGCTCACTTTTGCGATAAGTTGTGGTGCAATTTCTGAATTAATATTATTGACAGCTTTAGTGACAGACTTTCCGTGATATTGAGTCTTGTCGTTGTCGCGCAGTTCGAGCGCCTCATAAATGCCAGTCGAGGCACCGCTCGGGACCGCAGCCCTGAATAGACCTAACAATGCATTCACATTAGTTTTTAAATCAATCAAATAAAACCATTTCAATACTTGTGTCTAAATTTTATCACAAATTCAGGATTAAAGCCATAACACAAATGTCATAAAACCAATCAATTTTAATTTTAATATCAATTTATATTCATATTTAAAAAATTTGTTAAACATATTCTATATTAATATTGAAATTAAACTAAATTTGTGAGAATTTGTGAGAATATATAACTATTTATTTGATTTAACGGCATATTTAATGCACATATTTTGAACCTATTTTATACTTAATAAGTACTCAATTTATTTAAAATTTTAGTGAAGACATCACTTTATCATTTTTAGTTCAAAACATTTCAATTTTAAAAAATTCGACTTTCGATGTCGAATAACTCGAAAACTACTGATCGTCGCAATGAAAGACCTATAGACTACAGGTATATCTTTAATCAGCTCTTCATAAGGAATCCTAATTAAGGATTCAGAATAAGTGATCCATTTATACCTATCTCTGCGCCATATTTCTAAACTCCTAACAAATATATTACTATATATGTTGATAGATATCTATATTAAATATCTCTTAAATATTAACCGCTTCTCAAAAATTACTAAAAATTAAAATAAATATTGATAGAAATGAGTACCCAATTCAGTGGTTAAGTCGACCTCAACGGTAGGGTTTCCGCGACTGTCGAATATTTGTCGGGCAATGATTTTCTTTATCGCCATTTTTGATAATTTGTTAAATCTATTGAAAGAGCAAAATATGGTTTAATATTAACAATAGATTGCATTTCAATGAATGGATTGAATGACATTCAGAGACATTGAAAGACATTGAGAGTTAACTTTTGTGAGACTCTCAGTAACAAAAAGTGAGTCCACTCTTGACTTTGACCTACAATTGAAGGTTACGCTCACTTACCGATAACTTTTACCTAATATTTGACTAATTTTTGATTATTTCATATAATTTATACTTTGAAAGCATGAATGCAGTGATGAATACTGTTGTGAATCAACTTGTGATCAAAAGAGTGCAGCCATTGATCCGAAACATATAATGCATACCCAATGCCAACACTTCCGACTCCTATCAGTCCCAAAGTAGTCAACAACTGATATATCAATTCATTTAAATCACAACAAATTGTATTGAATTAATTGAAAACTAATGCCAAATAAAAAATATTTGAATTTGGCTAAACTCTACTTTACTGTTGACTCCGATAGATCTATATTAATATATGTATTGGTGTGTAGAACAACTCAGTGGCGGAACTATAATGCCGCAGAGGAGGGGGGGTCCGCGGGGGAGGGCCGATAGGTCACGGAGCCCGGCAGGTCCATCTTCTTAAATTCTTTTAATCATTTGTTAAATCACCAAAGTTTATAAGTTTTTTATACAACAGAACCTACAAAAATAAATAAGCGAGTATACCCTAAAATAGCCATTATTTTCGGAAGGGGCCCAAAAATTATTTTTGCGGGAGGGCCAAAAATTTATAGTTCCGCTACTGGAACAACTTAACGGTTTTCGAGATATTCGACTTTATATTCTCCATAGACTTAACGCTAATTTTAGGTATTGCATAGCATTATAAAACATTTTAGTTAGTGTGATAGGTAAATTTAGTTATTGTGAT
>JAUJYU010000149.1:0-17406 GCA_033995675.1 Nothrus silvestris
CAGAATGTATTACTATATGTATTACTATATGTATTACTATATGTATTACTATACCGCGCCTCACCTGAAATTTCTTCACGCCTCATAGTTTGAAAAACACTGGACTAGAGTATATAAGGCAGGTATTGTTGCCACTACGCTTACGCATTAACCAAATCTAACAAACATATAAATAAGTATCGATAAAAATGTTAAGGTTAGGTTTGGTTAATTTATAAGAGCGAGACGGAACAATATAATTTATACGCTATGCTATCCTTTTCTTATCTTCTTCAATGATAGTTTTTTACAACATTTTCTCAATAGATGACAGCCATTACAATATACAGTATATTACACCCACTCAAACACTATGACCACTGTATTATTGGAGATGTTAATATTCTACGTAAATGAATGTTCTTTTATTAATTATATTAAAGCGTGAAAATTAATTTTTAAAAATGAATTTATGAAATTCGAATGCTAGCGGTTTTTGAAAATCATGTAAACGGTATTTTCATAAAACATCAGATTTAAAGCTACATCGATGCCACTTATTTATCACTTCTCTTAGATATTTGGTTGAACCCTAATTGTGCGATACAGTAGTCATCAAAACGAGATCTCGTCGTATCTCGTTTCGTCTCGCGAGATCACAGATTTAACAAATTTAGGAAATGAGACCAGACGAAAGTGGCAAAATTTTATTTAAGGGCTCGTTCACATAGTACGCACGCAGTAAATTCAGTTTTTTAGACCACCCACCCTTCCTGCACGCATTTTGACACTGATTTTGTGCTATTTTTCTAATGAGAGTTTAGGGTCTGCACGCTTTTGCTTGAACCACCCCCCTCCAAGTGCGTGCGTCCGTACTATGTGAACAGCCCTAATGAAATAAATTTTATCTCTAATGAAACACTATTCAAATTAGAGATGAGAATCTGAATCTCAATCCCATTTGAAATGGGAATGGGATTGAAATTTCTAATGATGGGATTGATTGAGATTGAAAATTTTTAAGACTAAAATTGAACGCAAACACAACGTTTTTCACTTGTTTTGTCTTAATAAACCTCAGATAAAGCATTACCTGTTTATATATATGAATTAATTGAATTAAATAATAAAAACAAGTTAAATAGTTGTATAGAAAAATAGGTGACATGGGATTGGGATTGGAAATCTTGTGAATTCTCAACTCTAATTCAAATGAAATTGATACATTTTAGAATAAATAATGTGCACTAAACATAAGATAAATCATTAGTATTTGAGGATTAGAATTCTCCTAATCCGCGAGATCTATAATTTTAGGAAAATACGAGACAAGATTAAACTGGTTTAGGCGAGACCGAGACTCATAAAATCGAGTTTTCATGACTATTGCGCAACAAAAAATTAGTAAAAATTTTCAATTTTACGAATTATAATAGTTTCAACTTTCAACTCAATTATACAGAATAACGGGTCGTTTTTAAGTTTGAATATCGTTTCAAATAGTAGTT
This sequence comes from Nothrus silvestris, assembly GCA_033995675.1. Taxonomy (NCBI): domain Eukaryota; kingdom Metazoa; phylum Arthropoda; class Arachnida; order Sarcoptiformes; family Nothridae; genus Nothrus; species Nothrus silvestris. Next base: position 1,488 of record JAUJYU010000149.1, read on the forward strand.
TAATGATTGATACATCAAATTAAATCTTAAACATCTTTAGGCTCTGCATAACTTCAAGCTTATTAATTTTGAACCCTTTTGTATAGAAAGTTTATAGAAACAGATTCGGTAGAAATTATATTGAAATTAAAATAAGTTCATCTGCTTTTCAATATCAAAATCACTTTCAAAAAACACATCGTTTTGTGTGATTTGGGATTTTCTTAAATATTTAATGAAAGAAAAAAATACAAATTTTAGGCGAAAACAAAGTTAAGAATACTTTTAATTTAATTAAACGTAAATAATATGATTTATAATATATTATATTAATATTATTGTATATCATTATTATGATTATTTATAATTATATTTACATATAATATAAGATTGTCTCAAAGTTTGGGAATCGTAAAAATATTAACAATAGAACCTTATTGTTTGAGGCACTGATTATAACTAATTTTTTACAACTGACTTATTATTAATATCACAAATAAAACAATAGAATATCTCTTTGAATGTCAATAGTATTATAGTGTGTCTCAACAGCTTATTTTCAATTCTGACAACTTTTTTAATTAGTTCACATTAGATAATGAATATTATATCAAATCAAAGAAAGTATTTTATTTTTATTCTTTGTAAGGATATTGATCTTAAGATCACTAAAAATACCAACAACAAATTTATGCGATTTACTATTAAAGCGAATCAAATGTGCAATAACTATTCGATCACATCCTTCTGTATTTCTATGCTATTATCGAATACAAGAATAAACTATTTTTGGAACTTATGGTCCAATCCTTATATAGAATAAAAACTTCATTTTCAACGTTGATTTAATATAAAATTCATTAACTGATATAATTATTTAAAAAGTTATTAGCATTCAAAATAGGCTAATGTAAAAACACACTTTAGAATGTTAAATTAATTTTGGATATAATGAGAAGTCCTCTTTAATCAAACTAAAACATTTTTGTTTTCGTTCATGAAATTTGTTTAGAATTTAAGCTCAAAATTAGTTTTTTATGGTTTTATTTAGGATTTGCTCAAAAATAATTCAATTTATTTACATTCAGTACAACTCATCAAATCTCGTATTGGAATAATTTTTATAAGAGTCAAAACAATTTTATACAGCAAAAGCTTTTAGCATATATTGGATTTTTAAACTTATCGATACTAATCAACATTTGAAACTTAATTATTTATATATTAATAATCATATTATTGCTATTTATATATAATTATGTAAAAAAGGATTATTTTGAAAAAAAACTAACAAAAAGTTTGGAATTTTTGCATAACTTATAAAAACTTGTAATGGTTTTTGACGAAATGGATTTGTGGTAAAATTGTTATGTATATTGATTTTTTAATAGTCATTCGCTTTGTGACAAAGTCTATAATTGAATGATTGAAATATTTATATTCATAATGAAGTGATTAATTAATATATTAATTGATAGCTAATTGTATTTATTTATGAATGAATGCATTGTTAGTTTAAATAGTAGCCTAAGTTTTATAACTTAGAAGTGAGGTCTTGGTCATCATCAGTCATTTCTACGTCTTGTTCCGCGATCTCATTCTCTAACATAGCTCTCATTTCATCGCTTTCATTGTTAGAGTTTTCAGACACTTGTTTTTGTAATTTAGTAGAAGTTTCTGTTCTTCTATTACTACTTGTGTTAATAGTTCTTATGGGCACTAATGGAGTGGTCCGCGCAATGGCTCGATGACCACTTTTATCGGCACTTTTACAAATATCCTTCACTTCTTTGACATCTTTTTTAGTTAAATCACTTTTAACTTTCGCATTGCTATCCTCTGATTGGCATTTATTTTCATCGATTTCTTCAATTATATTATTATTAGAGATCACAGACACTGGTTTTGACAATTTGTTTGTTGCTGTAGTACTTGTAGTGTTGGTTAGATTATTATTGTCTTCAGTTTGTATATTAAAGGCAGAAAGTTTTTTGACAATATCTGAAATATGTTCGTCTATTTTACTCACTTTATTGCTTAATTTTTGTATTTCTAATTTAAGATCAATTCTCATATCTATTAAACTGGCGATTATTTGTTGATAATCTGCACTATTAATACTTTTTGGCTGAATCACAACTTTGGTTGAATCACTAGTTTTACTACTTTCACCTTCTACTCCCATTTGTATCATCTTTCTATTGTAATTGTCTCCTTCTTGAGGCTCAGCTGATTCCTCAATAGTTTCGGGTCGAGCACTACCACTGGTTGGCACTCGTGGCCACTTATTTGCCTGAGTGGGAGGTCTTATATCTTTAACAACATGAATATGTTCTGATTTCTTGCAAACAAGTTCTGTTCTTCGAACGGCTCCCATATTTTGATCGTCTCTATCGGAACTCTGTTTATCCATTATCTCAGAATCAAATAATTCGCTCCTTATGTTTCTCAAAGGCTCGATCGAAGTGATAGCTGCGCGATCGGGTTGAGGGGCGACGTTATTATTATTATTACTATTAACAGTTGCGTTGGCCAGAGCTGATGCCCATTTAGAAGTCTTACTGCCTCCAGAACTAGTTCTAGAATCAGGTTCTGATACAATGGGTTTTGGTTTACTCGGCTCATGAATTGGTGAGGTTTGAGGCATTTCTCCTTTTTCAATATCTTGTATGGCAGGTATTTGTGGCAAACTAGAGCCCGGTCTACTACTAAGTGATGGCGCGCCACCATCTGATGGTTTACGAAATTTGGAGAAAATTTTTCTAACTAAATGATCTTGAGCCAGATCTGGCACCGGATCATTCTTTCTCCTTTCAGCTAATTCTTGTTCGCGTTTAATGTCAGCCACTTTTCTGAATATTAACTAAAAGGAAACACTATTTTAAAGTAATATTCATTTCGCGAATGCATTTATTGAGCAAATCAACTATAAAGCAAATCATGACATAATGTAAAGCATTGGTTCCCAGACTTTTTTCCTTCGCGACCCACTTAAGAGAAAAAAAGTTTTCTACGACCCACCTATAGAGTGACTTCTTTATATTAAGTAATTTAAATCAATTTTGTCGATAAAAGAGCTATTAATTTAGCTAAAATTTCATCTTTTACTGCTCGCGATCCACCATTCAATCAATTTTAACATAAATTGGCGACCCATTAAAATCTTTTCGCGACCCACCATTTGGGAACCCCCGATGTAAAGTATGCCTACACTCGTATATCTTTATTTTTTATTTTAAGGAAAGGCACGCAAAAAAGTCATAAAAGTTTGCTCACACGTAACAAATAAAAAAATCTATTTGTATAATAATTATTAATAACGCTTACCCTATGTCTAAGATTATAAGTAAGTATAAGATTTCTTGCAAATGAATTTGCAAAAGCCTGATAAAAGTTGAGCACTTCTATTAATTTGTCTCTTTTAATTGCGTGAAGATCACAATAAGTAAGAGCTCTAACATTGGCACACGACTGACCAATAGTTGGCTCTTTCCAGAAGGCATCGCCAAACACATCTCCCTTCCCTAATATGGCCACCACTTCATCCTAAGAGAAGTCATTAGAGACATAATAAACATCAAACATAACGAGCTTTAAGAGATGCAAAAAGTAATAGAGAGAAAGAGAATGCATTCATAAATAAAGTTAAGTGGAATTATAACTCACGTCTTGTATAACTTCTAAAGAGCCCGATATAACAAAGCACAAGGAATCGATCGATTCGCCAACGTGATATAAGAGATCCCCGGGCGCGCTGTGGTCCATACTGAAGTACATTGCCATTGCACGGAGACAGCCATCACTTGCCAGTCTGAAAGCTGGATGTTCGTTGAACACTTTACGATTTAAATGCACGCATATGTCAGCCGTCATATCTTTTGGACAATAACTCAGCACTTTTTTCGTATCGATGCCTTTGCTCATAGCCCACGTCGAAACGACATAATCCATTACACGTTCACTCAATGCTTTTGGTAGTTCATGAAGTTTCATGAATTCCCGAACATTATTCAACATATCATGATATTTTGCAGTCGCACTTGTCATTTGTTGTATTATTGTCGTGACGTGACCGAAGATGGTTGCATACAGAAGAGCTATAGTGTTATACAATGCATTGCAATCATACATATGTCAAAGTATAGCAATAGCAATATCATAGAGGTTATGGAGGATATGGACGACATGGAGGATATAAATGTTTTAGGAGCACATTCTGTAGATGTATCACACTATGCATTGCAATCATACATATGTCAAAGTATAGCTATTCAATAACAATATCATAGAGGCTATAGTGGCTATAGAGGCTATAGAGGCTATACAGGTTATGGAGGACATGGAGGATATAAATGTTTTAGGAGTATATTCTGTAGATGTATCACACAATCAATTGCTTGTGACACACATCATATTATAGACACGGTTTGTGCAATTACTCATCTAAAAAAGAGCGTAATCTCACCTCCGATGACCATCATACATATTGTAAACACTTTCTCATTGTCAGTTTCTGGCGCTACATTACCAAAGCCAACACTTGTCATACATGTCATCGTAAAGTATAACGAAGTTATGTACATTGTTGGTCTTTCTGGACCTCCTTCCAGTTCTATACGAGATGTCATATTGTTCGGTCGCAAACTGAATGGAAGCTATGTTCGGATACAAATAAGATTTATATTCATTTTTACCAATTAAGTTATTATTGTTATTTTCCGTTCAATTCGTTCCATATAAATAATTGTGATAAAGTACTTACTTGAGTCACATTTCCGAGTTTCCACAACCAGCTATATGTTAAATAATTCTCAGAATCACTTCGCCCAATACTATACCAAATGCATGCCAGCCAATGGGCCACAAGCATATAAAAACATAGTAAAAGTATTAGCATTGCAGCCCCTGTTAAATAAATTCAATCATCATTATTGATATCATTTTTTAGAAAACAATCAAACGGAGACATGAGTTGATATATGATTCTTATTCTTTCATATAATATGAATAATAGGTATCTGAAGTATCTGTACTTCTCTAGTATAAACTTTTTAAATAAAAAGTACTTTTTTGTTATAATCAATTATATTAGCTATTATTTTGTATGCTTTGGATAAGTGGTTTAGAAGATGAATGATTAAATATTTTGCATTTTTTAGGATCAGATTTCAATCCAAAAGTTTAAATAAGTAATTTTCTAAAAATTAATCTTTGTAATGAATTAAAATCAGATTAAATGTTTTATTTATTGCTTATAATTTATAAATGAATCAAAGGATAAATTAATGCGCAAAAACATTCAAATATCATGAGATCCAAAGGTAATAAATCCATTGCCAGTCTTATACATTAGTTGATCAAATTTTGTGGAACTCAGAAGTACTTTATATCAAAGATAATACTGAGAGTAAATTTATTCGAACTTGAAATGTGAGAAATGGCATTATTTAGTTTCAGTAATCAATCCTCACCGTATTCAAGATAGCGATCAAGTTTTCTAACCACTCGCCCAAGTCTTAAAAGACGGACGACCTTTAATGCACTGAATAAGCTACCGATCCCTTGCTATTAAATCAAAATGTAAACAAAAATCAGACATTTGTAGTTTAGCATAATGTAGTTTAGCATAATCTAGCTTAGCATAAATGTTTATTCCACTCACATCTTCGGTGTGATCAAAGGCGTTAAATATATCATAGGGTAGGCACGACAATAGGTCAATTATAAACCAACTTCTAAGGTAATTCATTCTAATTATTTTTGGATCTGAGACAACCTCTCCTCCCGGACCGACAAACGTTGTGTGAAAGTTGAGCACAATATCGATAAAGAATATCACATCTACGATACTTTGAGGAAGAATAAAAATAATGAAGATTAAAAGTGGGCAAACTGTTTTTTTTGACTCTACTCTATAAGTTATATAACGTAATAGTAATGGCCCTTAATATTGAGTTAATATAAATGTAATGCACTAAAGCCTTGTTAGTGTTTGTTTGGGAAATTGCAGAAGAAGTACCTGTCGAGCACCAAAAGACTGACGTCTTCAGATGTTTTATTCTTGAAAGCAACATTATATGGTACCATTATGGCAGTGTAGAAGGTTAAACATAATATAACCCAATCCCTGGCAATAATAAGAAATTGAATGCCTTATATTAATTATCTGAGTTTTTGGAGGACTCTCAGCGGTACAGTCAAACCCGTTTATAAGGAACTCCGTTATAAGGAATCCCCGCTTATGCGGAATGATATCGTTTGCACCGATTGAATGGATTTGATTATAAAGTGATCGGTTATAAGAAATCCTCGTTATAATGAATGCTTTTGGCTGCACCTCCCTGTTCCTTATGAACGGGTTTGACTGTACCACAGAAAGAGTTTTGCTTACCAGATAGCTTTGAATGCGCAATAGTGAAGAAGAATATGTGGTGGAGTTTTCGGAGCTTCTTGACGATATTGTGGCAAAACATCTGCATTCAGGCTCATTAACTGTAATCATATATATTACGGTTGGTTAACACTGGTAATAATCAATGTGAGGCACAAAAACATAATAAGCATAACAAATAAAAGCATATTAAGCAAAAAAAGATGGCTCAAAGATTACTGAATATGGTTTAAGTTGTATCCAAGTGTGTAATTAATTACACTAAATATGCTCTAACACTAAGAATGTTTGAGTAATTATGCCAAGGAATGCGCTATTGTTTGGCGTAATAATAAAAGCATGTCTTCAATGCTTCAGTACTGTCTTATTAAATATTTCTTTGTGTGTTTAAAATGAAAAATCAATATGAGCTTCAATTATAATGTTCTCGTATTTGTTTATCTAAATTAAGTGTCGAAATAGTTATAAATGATTTAAATTAAATGAATGATAATTTTTTATAAACTATCATAAACTGTACTCAACATCACCGAATACCTGAGGGGAGAATACCTTATTCTGTTGTTAAAAATAAACTGTGGATTTTATAAAATTAATTACTTTACCAATGAGTAACACATATATAAAGTAGCTCTTCTTCTGAATGTTATATATTTTTATTTCTTAATTTAATTAAATATTTCTACTTAATTGGATTTAGTAATTAAATATGTCAACTGTTTAATTAAGATCTCGAATCTACTAATTTTCTTAAATTTTTGTTCTCTAAATGAATAAAGCGTTGAAATCATGAAAAAACTTCTTTATGAACTAACAGAAAGCCTAATACCACAAACTTAGGCTTTCTTAGCTTTTTTCCAATAGGAATATTGATTTTTTAAGCATTAGTATCCGTAAGAGTTTGTATTTTTTTCATTAGTATTTTGTGCAAAACTTTCTCTAACTTAAAGCTTTTGAGTTGAGAAGTTTTAGGAAAAACTTTGTTGCTTAAGATTAAGAGATTGATTATATAAATAGTATTTAATGGAAACTCAGTGTTAATAAAACATAAGCGTTTATTTATATGTGACTAGAAGTAAAAGATGTGACCAGAAGTCGGAGATGTGACTTACATGTCCAAGACTTGATTGTTTGGTAGATTCGGATTTTATGACTGGAAGGTGTGATGAGAACTGCTGCGCGAGAACGGATCGACTTCGCGTCACAGATCTTGCGAGCCTCGCGAATTTGCTCAATCCTTTGGCAGCGTCTTCTTCTATCGGTTGTTTCAATGCAGTTATGTCTCGAAAAGTGAGCAAAAATAGAACGACAATGTCTTTTTCGTTTTTGATGGGAGCGATGTGTAACAATAGCCATAATGGGGTTCCTACACAACAATCCAAAAACTCCTAAATAACATTTATTCAATAACGCTTTTTCAAATATTAACTTTTCTTTAATACATTACTTTAATGCACTTCACAATAGAGTACAGTATAAGCACCGTATTGTGCAAAACATACAGTGCAACCAAAAAAATGTTGATGCTATATATCTATTGCATTCTTTATATCGATTAAATGAGATACACAATGACTTCAAAATACTGCATATAAAGCACATACTATTCTTTGGAAACAAAATAATAATAATAAAAAAAGAGTATAATTTAAGCTATTTTTAGTAAGTAATTCTAATTTATAAAAATCTATGTCAACTTTATAAAAACGGTTTAGTTGTTGTGTAATAATAAGTTGGGTCAATAAGCAGGCATTGTAGATATAGAGAAAAATGTTTGATGCATTGGAACCCCACCCAAAGCATTTGGGAAACAATCAGGTTTATAATAACTGATTCCTCTTTAACCTTGTCCGAGATATACCACAATGGATACAAAAAGGAACATCATCTCTATATACAAGTACAGTAATACCTCGATAGAGTCAAACGCTAGGGGCCCAAGTCTATTGTTCACTATAACGAGGTGCAACTATAAAGAGGTAAAATTGTATTAGTTTTTTATGATTGGGACCAAAATCCTTATTAACACTAACGAGGATTCACTATAAAGAGGTTCACTATAACGAGGTATTACTGTACATGTGTTTGCATTTTTTATCAAATTCTCGGCTATTTATAGACTACTTTTTTGAGAAGAGTTATCGAAAGATTAAATTTTCTACTTATGTATCAAATTATGAATAATTATATGAAACCTAAAAGATAATAACTTTAGAATTAAAATCTATTCATGTGTGTTGCAATGTGTCGAGTTTGTAATACAATAATAATATGTAAATTAAGACTCATATATTCCAAATACATTCAATATAGCCTAATCACAAATTAGCGATTCTTTATATCAGATGTATATTAGAAAAAAGCATTCAATTTTATTTGAATAAAACTCTCAATAATATAATAGATTTATATAATATTAAAAAGGAATGCATTTTTGCCATACGTTATCATGAATTGAATTTCTTTAACAAAAAAGACTTCAATTATGAGTTGATTTAATAGAAATTATTGAATGCTATTTCGCAGAACTTTTTAAATGATAGAAATAAAGCGATGAAAACAATCTATTGAAGCTAAAGTACTTGTTGTGGACTTGAAATCTGTTTGTGATAATAGACATTGTTATTGCTCTTTCTGTGCGTTCTTTGCAATTGTGTATAAATAAAGACGAAATGCAATCCTCGAGAAATTCTCATTTATTTTGAGAGCATTGATAACTGTATTGGCAAATGATTGAAAAACTCTTAATGAGCTGAATATGTTATGAAATGTGAACGTCTTTAATGATTGCGATTAATACAAAAAAGACCAGACCAGGAGACGCCCAAAATACAAAATACAACTGCTGAATAGATAGACACTTCATTAAGGATCACTTTGTATAATACTTTTTATTAAAAACAGAGCCAACTTTCACATATTTCAATGTTAGGAATAATAATTAGATGTCGTCTATGAAACCAATTAAAAGTTAGTATGACTTACAGTATATGATTAATTGAAGAGTTGATCACAATTAGACTTTTTTAACAACATTTCCAAACAGTAATCGAATGACAATCATTGAGGCTCAAGAGACTGACTTATTTGAGTTGTCTTAGAAAATACAGAAGATTCCTGAAGCTAACAAAAGCATTCCTATCTCTTACTAAAGCTGCAGGTTTTAGGTGAGGCTTTCGTCTATACATAAAGTTGTGAATCAGAAATACTGAATAGAATTGGATTAAAGAAGAAATGTATTGATATAAGAATAAAGGAAAGTTTCTGACACTTTGAATTTGAAAGAACGAGTCTAAGTCTGATATACTTTAATAACAAGAGCATAATAAAAATATTTGCGAACTGACTAAACCGATATTTGAGAAGTAAGAGCTGCTCCACTTCCACATTCATGTGTGTTATAATCTTCTTGGAATAGATCTGATTTGTTTCAAAAAAAGACTTTAAGAAACTTTCAATTGTTATTCACCAAAAGTCGAATTTCCATCATTTAAGACGAATACTCAATACTGTAAGTTATTATAATTAATATGAAATATTATGAAATAAATAAATAATATATTAGTAAAATTGTATGACAACTGCATTATAAAAAATTAGTGATAAGTCTTTGTGTAGAAGAGGAATGAAATTCTAAATCCAAATGTTTTATGAAAAATATAAATAAAGTGATTTATTATTTGTGATAAGAACTGGTTTCATTGAAACTTATTTAGCCCTTAGCTTTTAATCTATTGAATGTATTAATATTAAGTTGAATTTTTTGTAACATAAATGATAAAACTTATTGATTCAATTATAAAACATAAAACATATGACTTGAAACGAAACTCACATCAAAGCATTTTAAAGGGAAACATGAATTAAACGTTGGAATCAATTTATGCATAAATCTGACAAATATAACAAAAGTCAATTCTAATAGAAAAATAGAGAAACTGTGTAATGAGTTGATGCAAACATATACTAGTATAACAAAAGGTCATGTGTAACTCCCATTATGTATAATTGATATTTTGTAATTTGCATTATTATGGAGATTAATAATTATAATATCATATAATAGCAACTTGTATTCAATTAACACACGAACGCCAGTGAAACCCCTCCTTAACACTTTTAGAAAACAAAAATGATAAAGCTATTTTTTAATAATTTAAAATGTTAACTTTTAGAGATGGACGTAATGGTGCCGACCTATGTAAATTGTCTTACCTATGAGGCACTGTGGTGAGTTCGCTAGTCTACTTTGTGCGGATCCAACTGCAGAGACAGCCGCTGAATCAGAGCGCTCATTACCACCTATTATTAACGTTGATGTTGATGTCGATGAGCATAGTTGTGGGCAAGGATTTCAATACAAGAGCAAAATAGCAAATGCTTATTAAGTTTAAATTTAGTTTAATTTTAATGCTTGTTTTCAAGAATTTAGTTTTATTTTAAAAAAGTATAGTTAAAAATTTGTCTATTAGTCGATTTTAGTTAAATTGTAATTTTAAGCTAAATTAGTTTGTTTTTAGTAAATCTAATTTATTTACTGCATTCAACTTTTGCCTTTCATACCCAACACATCTATAAATTAAATCAAATTGAATTTCGCTCGAATAAAAAAAGAAAATAGAAATAGAGAATGTGTTGTCCTTCCATCCCATCAAGCAATTTGACTCGCAATTTAAACATAAATAAAAAATAACTTAGAAAGATAAAAAAGCAAATGTCAAACTTTATAAGTGAGTGAAAGTTTTAGCTGAGAGTTGCGTGCAATAAATGAAGTCAAAGAAATGTTTCATTGCAATAGTATGAGGTTTAGTCACTTACACCTAGGATTTAGTGTGTTTTAGTTGCGATCAATATTAGAGATAAAAATGTAAATCAGATATTTAGATAAAAAAGTTAGTTTATGTGAATATTTGTATAAAAGAGGATTTGCATAGAATTCGAAATGATTTGAAAATAAAATCATATAATTGGTCAACGAGTCGTTAATAAAGATTTAACGTTAACTCAAATATAGTGAATGGTTTCAATTACTTGAACAGAAAAAATGATAGGTTTTGTAAATGCAATTCAAATGATATGTGGATAAAATTTCATCCCATTAAATATTGGTGTCTTTTTTTTATTGATGAAGTAAATGAGACGATTCAGAGGCTGTCTCTGAGTGTTCAACTTAAGTACTAAACAATATAAATAAATTGAAGATAAAGGAAGATAAGAAGATAGTGACAAATTTAAAATGATTTTTGTAATGATTTAAAAATAAATATGAATATGATACAGTCAAACCCGCTTATAACGAACTCGGATATAACGAATACCCGCGCCATAACGAATCATATAGTATGTACCGATTACTTAAATTTGTTTAAAAGTGGACACTTATAACAAATCATATCGTATGTACCGATTACTTAAATTTGTTTAAAAAGTGGACACTTATAACGAGCACTTTCTGCTGCACCGACCTGTTCATTATAAACGGGTTCGACTGTATAGATATGAAAAACATAGAGAACAAGGACACATAAAATGCATGCCAATAAGCTTCGATACTGAATATCGATAGTTAGATATTCAATATATATATTATAACATTAGCAGAATTAGAAATAAGGAGAACAGAACAGCACAGTATTTAAATGCATGCAAATTAGTGGTAACTTAAAAACAATAAAATTACTAAATGCAAGACAAAAGCATAGTAGTAGTGACAATAAAACAGTAGCTTCAGTAACAGTAGAGACAACAGCATTATATCACCACTTTCTAGTAGCACACAATCATCGCTCAACAACACAATTTCAACAGATACTACTTTTATCAGATAAATAGACAATAAAGTAATTTTGTGAGCTCAGGCCATAAAACCAATTTAGAACTAAGAATTTTACGTGCTTTGAATCTATAGCACAACTCTATCATTTGGTTTTTATTTAGTTTTCTAGTCTTTTTTGCTGATTCTTTTGTTAACTCACAAGTACGTAATGTTTGAAATTATTATTGAGAAAACTGTCTCAAAACTATCTCATGTGTAACTCAATACTATAAGGGATACAATCAGGTGCTGTAGCATTGCCTTCATTGCTATATTTAGTAACATTATATAATATTCACTTTCGAGTGACACCATTTCACCAATAGTTATATCTGTTAACTTAATGTTCTAAATGTATCTAATGTTATATTGTGGATACGCCCAATAATACTGCACACTATGTCCGAGAGTAGAAAGATAGATCATTGTATTTTCGATTATGTACTCGACTTAAACAGATTCTCAATGTATTCAAAAACACGATTTTATTTACGACAATATTTCAATTAAATGACTACATATATCACAATTTAAATTTTTTATTTAATACAGTTTTGAGAGACCATTAATTATTTATTATATAAAATACTGTATTTAGAAAATAGCGTTCATTCAAAGGGATAATTTTTTACCAATTAATTTGTGAAATAAGATAGCAGAGAGAGAGTGAGAGAGAGAGAGAGAGAGAGAGAGAGAGAGAGAGAGAGAGAGAGAGAGAGAGAGAGAATTTAGCACATCATATCGGAGTTTACTTTATGATAAAGACAAGGCTTGAGTTATCCGATTCTTTATTAAATTAGAATCTAAGTTTTTTTAATTTTGGATACTTTAACATGTTTGCTTATACTCTAATAATTCTGTAAATAATCAGCTCAAGTTATTAAACGTGAAAAAAATGTAGCACTACCTAAAAAAGTGCTACACAGCAAATATTTTATCTTCTCGAAAATTGACTTTAACCAAAATAATATGTTGGATTCCTAGTTCGCCTGAATTGCCTCAACCTTAAGATATTGTAACTAAACTACAGTAGAGAACTATAGTATGCAAAAGAAATTACTGCCTCTCTTGTTAATAATGCAGGAAAGTATATCCTTTAGTAAATGTATGATAAAGAAAGTAACAGTTTCTTTTGGTTTACTCATCTAATATGAATATTCCATGAGTTCTACTCATGTCAATCCATTTATGAACTTTATTGAGAAATTCTACTAAAAACAGGATTCCAAGAGAATAATGCCATCGCTGACGACTAAGCACTGATTTCCCGTGAGATCTAATGTACGTCCAAACGCACCAAAATTTGCATCATTTAAATATAATAATGGATCTCTTGAGATAAATTGCTTCACTTGCGTTACACTAGAGGTTATAAATGTGTTATAACTAAATTAAGCACATTTCCGATCTTATAATTACCAATAATTATAACTTAAACTCATATTATAAATAAATTTGTGCGTCAAAACTATTTTTAGGTAATATCGCTTTTTTCATTATTCAGTTGAAAGATTACTTCATTTTTTTCAAATTTTACAAATCAATTCTTCTAAACATTGCGTTCTTAGTATTTATTTTATTAATAATTTAAAATTCATGCCTTTTTAAAATATTGATAGTATGTCAGTATAAATGATTATAATTAAAAATAAAACTATTAGGAACGTTATTAACCCAAATTTGAAATACTCAAATAGTAGACCAATAACTATCCCTTGGTTTTTGTGATTTGATGCTTATTGTAACCCCTTTGACAGCTATGAATATTGAGCCCCTTTGATAGCTACAATTATTTGTAAATTACTTTCAAATTAAATTAAATATTTATGTGAAGATAAGTTTGAAAGATTTAGAATTTTATCCAAACAAAAATTATCTAAAATAAAAGAATATCTCTAAATTAAATTTTAAAATTTTTATTAAATTATTTATCATCTGCACAATAATTCATAAAAATCAGAAAGTTGAAATATAAATGAAATATTAAATAATTATTCTTGATTAGGTTAAGTTGCAATCATTATTAATAATATAGTAATCATTTGAATAAATAGCAGTGTTGTAAGATTTCTAGAAATTATTTTTTTAAAGAGATAATTTCTAGAAATATTTCTAAAAATTTTCTCGAGAAATTTTCTTTTCACAACATATGATTTTTTAAATATTGATTTCTCTAAATAATGTGATCGCTTATATCTATTGTGACTGTAATCCCAAATTCAAAATACGGTGAATTTTGCAAATTTAAAGATATTTGACGCGTGGATAAAATTCTTTGAACAAAGATTTTAAATCTTTAAAAATATAAATAAATAAAAACACATGTTATGCATAAATGAGCAAAACTGAGCCTTTAAGACAATTTAGAGAATATATTGAACAAAATGGGAAAAGAATGCTTGTAGATTATGATGAATATTATTCAGCATAAATACCACAAGAATTGCAAGCCTCTCTTCTGGAATTAAATCAATATAAATATTCTGATCTTACTATTGGTAAAAATAATAATATAAAAATATTTAAATTCTCAAATTTGATAGACAAACACACATTTTTAAATAGAATAAAATTTGAAAAACAATCATCTTTACAAACTGTGGTAACGCAATTGAAAGCAATTTAAAACACTATTTCCTACTCATTTTAGTTTAAGGAACAATTGGTATCTTTTTAAAGAAAATGGGTTACCATTATGTTGTTATGTTGTTTTAAGTAAAAGTCAAGTATATCTTCTTTCACTTTATAATTTATTATTCAATTACTTCCAATAAATAGAGACTATGGAAAATAGTGTTCATTGAGATATTTAATGGCTATTTTGTATTTATATATAATATAAACGAGATTAGAAAAGGCTATTTTATCACAAATAAGTGATTTATAGGATTCAGGTTTTATTATACTAAAGAAAAGTTTAATACTTACGAAAATTATTTAATTTATTATATTCTTTAAGATAAGATTTATGGACTAATACATCATTTTGTGCTGAATTTAGAATTTTTGCAAATCTAAAAATAGTCATTGGCCTATAATATGAAAAACACACTGAAACGGTTGATAAGTATTACCATTACAAGAATTATTGATGATTACAATTCTTAATAGGATTTCTAAAAGGCTGGTCTCTTTTCAGTTCATTTGTATTCATAGTCATAACATTCTTCTTTTATAAAGAATACTAATCTAAAGAAAAGAACTTCTAATTTCACGGAATCTTAAAGAATTATTATCTTATAATTATTTTTAACCTATTTATTGTTATTATTAGCTTTACTTTAATAGCGAATTCAACTCGAAAGTACACCGGAGACGACGCCTTTTACACAATTTGTTGTCATAATTAATTGTTAAATAATCTCTTAAAATAAGCATCATCATTTCATCATATCATCATATTATATAAGTAATAAACAAGTCAATTAAGTAAATCCCTTTCATGAATTGAATTCAAAGGTGAATTTATGATTAAACATTATTATTATTATTTTTAAAAATTAAATGTATCTTCAAATATGAGTTGTTAATATTATATTTTTGACAAAATGTATCATTATGTAATCAATAATTTATTTTTATATTTTAGTATAATTACTAAATTGTACAGTCGCGGGATTTGAAGCATGTTCAACGCATAATTTATATATCTTTGACAAGACTTAATCTCTTTTGATAAAGTCTTTATCAAAATTTGAATCTGAAATGAGTTATAAATACATTCATAAGTCATT
>JAUJYU010000150.1:0-17384 GCA_033995675.1 Nothrus silvestris
ATCTGCATAGTGATACACTAAAAAAACTACGTAGTTCGTTTTTCTAATGGGGGGTGTTTTAACCCCAAAACCCCCCCTTAAATACGCCACTGGACATAAGACCTATAATAAGTACAGTTAATTGTAATACATATAGATTGGCGCAATTTTTTAAAGGAATTATCAAACAATTGTTGAAATACCCGATTATTTTCTAAGAAATAGAGAAGACTTTATAAGTAAATTAAAAAACATTCGCTTAAGGCCTGGAGATATTATGGTTAGCTTAGGTATTGTTCCTCTGCTTACAAGTGTTCCAATTGAACAATTAGTATTAGTGTTCAAAGATTTGGCTAAAGATTTAAAAGTTGAAAATTGTATAAATCAATTATCAAAAGATCACTTCATTTCAATGTTACAAATTATTTTGGATGACAATTGTTTCACTTATGGTAAAGATTGTTATAAACAAACGAATGAGCTCTTCGTGGGAGGAAAGCTGTCACTAATTCTGGCAAACATTTTTACGCATCACTTCATAACTTTAGTTAAAAAACTGTCGTTAACTTTGCCAAACATTGGTATCTTTTAGTTGACGATAATTTCCTAATTTGGAATCAAAGTTTTGGTGATTTTAAGATATTTTTAGGCGCTATTAATAACCTGAGACCGAATTCAATAAAGTTTACCGTCGAATATGAATCGGATAAAAGCATAGCATTCTTCGATCTTAAGTTAATGAGAAGTGACGACATAATAACGTTTGATATATACCAAAAACCAACAAATGTTAATCGATATTTAAATTTTTGTTCTCATAACATAAGAAACAAAATATCAGTAATTGATTCATTGATACGAAGAGCACAACTTTTGTCATTCACTAAATATAATGATGAAATTTGTAAAGTAACCAAATATCTTATTAATAATAACTATCCGTCAAAGTTAATAATGAGAAGAATACGATTTCTCTTAAATCAAAGATTTAATGATAGAAAAAGTAACGAAAATACAGAAAATTATGAACATATAGTTTGCATTCCATATATCGTCTAAGATTGGGAATGTATTTAAGAAAAGAAACTCAAGAGTTAGTTATAGCAAATTAAAGAATGATATTTATCATATACTCTACAACAATAAGAATCCAATACAAAATGATCTAAAAATTGGTGTTTACAGAATTAATTGTTTTTCATGTCCGAAGACATATATTGGAGAAATGAAAACATATTTTAAAGAAGAACATCAAAGGGATGTTTATCATAAAAGAGTAAATAAGTCTCCACTGGCAGAACATTACAACAATACAACAACAATACATTCAATACGCGATGACATGACTTTACTTCAATTAATATCAGTTATGCAACTATACTAACATTTAAACCATAAATTGATTTCATGTTTGCTCTGAAGATGATTGCAGTGTCCATCGAAAACGTGAGGCAATTATAAGATCTCTTATTTAGATTAATTTATTTCAATTTTCACTCATTAATCAAATATATGTTATTGAAACGCAATCTCATTAAATATATAGATATTTTTTATTGATTCATAACTAAAAAGTGTTAATTACATAAAATGAGATAATAATCAATTTTAAATAAATAATGTAAATGAGGTTCATCTGGATTCGAAATATTTTTACAATTCCTTTTATATTAACCAAACTTTTTAGAAACAAACACTTCCCAAAACTTTTCATACAGTATTAGCAGTTATAAAATGATTAAATCAAAACATTATATAAGTTTTTCACATGAAATTCATATGATTTAACATGATTTTAAAGGCTGTTTTAAAAGTTTTACTAAAACTTCAATAATTCTAATACTTCTTATACTGTAATTAAAGTCTAACAAAACAAAGAAAAAGTTTTATAACAAACAAATAACATTTGAAATGCATTTTGTTTGATATTTTGCGATTGGCACACATTAGAATATTAAACAAAACTCAAATAATTAAATAATTTTAAAACTTTACAAATAATTATTTACAGATCGCAATGTGTGGTGATGTAAATGCTTGACTAGTTTTCATTATGGCTTTCTTTTCAATAATTTAATAAAAACTAAGATTTTAAATAAGATATTATAATGAATATCAAAACTTCTACCAAACCCTCTGAAAGATCATATTTTTATCCTTTTTACTCATATCATAATTTTCATCGAATTCCGAACACGTGAAAGAGTCGTCAGAATTTTCGTCAGAATTCTCGTTAGAATTTTCGTTAGAATTATCTTCTTCTTCGTCATCATTAGAGTTATCATTAGTTTTTGGTTTATTAGTCCTATTGGTGACGGGCGGACAGGGAGGCACCTGAGGGCTCAGGTCTTGAAGAGTCAAAATTCTAGGCATTGACGAGAGTTCGCTAACTGAAGGACTCAAACGCGCTAATGGCGCGTGTCTGTGATGTAATGGCAACGAATCTCTATTTCGATATCCTTTATAATGGTAGACAATGTCTATATCGCTCGGAGCAATGCTCGACGCATTCTCTAAGTCATAGTGTTCTGCCGTCGCCAGAATATTGCTATAATTGTCATTAAAATTGTCTGAATGTGAATGTATGAAAGATGGCGGAACTGCTGGCGGTACTGGACGTGTCCTCTCGACGGGAGGCACCGATATGGGAGAGACTACATCGGGCTGTTTAGATGGCAACCGAGGAGGTATAGTGTGTACGGGTGTTGACTGGCTTTGAATTGATGGCTGCGGTTGTACTAAAGTTGATGGAGGAGTAGGTGTGGCTGACAGGTAATGTTTTATAGATCCCGTCACTTTCCTTTGATTAGTATTACATTCTCTTATCTGATTTTTCTTCTGATTGTGAAATATTAAAAAACTCGTAGATATGACCAGAATTAGAATTAAAAAGAATGTTATCACCAAAATCACCCCTATAGACATCGGATCGGGATTTAATGATGAAGTGACCAGATCTGAATCCAAAGAATCAGTACCTATTTATTTAAATTTAACTTTTAATTCAAAATATTTTCATTTTAAAAACAAATAAAACCAAAACTTACCACTACTGCTGATATCATCGCTAACATCACTAATTATTATATCGATTTCAAGACTTGAATTTTTTCCAAACCATCCGTTATCAGAAGCAGTTATAGTCAGACTGTAAGTGGTTATTATTTCAAAATCCAAATTACTGTTTAAATATATGGTTCCGTTCGTTGGATTGATTATAAATGGATTGAGAATATTGTTAATTAATTTAATATTTTGTACGATTTGGTCCAAAGGTATATCTTTACTGAATAAGTTATGATTGTCTTTGCCATGAAATTGTTTCAAATAATGAATTGCATTGTTGTTCCAAATGATTTTTGAAACATTAAACTCGTATGAAATTAAATTATTGTAGTTATCAGAATCATTATCAGTAGCTCTTCCGTCAAATATGATTTGATTAAGAATTTCATTCTCAGGAACTATTATTTGTTTCTGATTTGAAACAAATAGTGGAGTAAAAAGATTTGGTTCAGTAATATAAAGTTCAACTTCTATTTTATCCGAATTGATAGAAAATATAAATTTATAGCTTTTTCCCGATTTTACAACTGATTCTCCGTTAAAAATCAATTTATTTGAATCAATTGACAGAATATTGAATTCAATGTTATCTAGTTTTATATCAGAACTGGTTGACGAATACAAAATTGTATTATTTTTCAAATCATAAGGAATTGCAATCTTCATATAATTAGGTTTGAGTTGACTTTCTTTCCTGGTTTGTTGCGGAAACATATTTATAAAAACTGACACTTCAGATGATTTGGGGAGTTGTCCCTTATCTACAGCAATAACAGTGAGAGTGTGTCGATTCAAGAATGTCAGATCAGACTCATAGTAAAGTTTTGGCATTTTCTTTACTGCTATTTCGCCCGTTTGTGAATTGATTGAAAAATATTGTGATTTATGCTTTAGATTATATGTTATCATCGCATTCACCCCTTTGTCGGCATCAATAGCTTTAACGGTTCCTATATTTGAATGTGAAGAAGCAATTTCGGATGTCACTGTTTTATGGAATTCATAAATATTTTTATTAAACTTAGGCGTTGAATCATTTTCATCTAATATATTAATAGTTAAAGTTGTCTGCGCTTTCCAACTGCCGTCATTAGCGCTCACCAGAAGAAGATATTCTTCTTTGACTTCTCTGTCAAGATTTCCGGTTACAAACACTTTACCAGAATAAGGGTCAATGTCGAAGACATCCGAATGACCCAAAAAATTATAAGTTGCCTGAGAATAAGGGCCTAAATCTTTGTCAGAACTCGTAACTTGAATTACAAAAGTGCCAATCGCTGCGTTTTCGGTGATATTTGCTCTAAAAAGTCGGGTAAAACGCGGAGGATTGTCGTTCTTGTCATCTAAATGGAAAACAAAACTATTAGTTTCAATTCATATTATATATTCTTTATAGCATACTTGAAACTCTAATTGATTAACCTTCAAAAGTTAACCTTTTATTACACAATAAGTTATTAGTTAAGGATCAATAAATAATAGGAAATTCAAGGAATATCGGTGTAAGTTCTCTTTGAATCAATTAAATGAACTTTTCTTACCAACTGTAATGTGAACTTTACAAGTACTTGAAAGTCCGCCTTCATCTTCAGCCATAACAATTAAATTGAATTCAGAATTAACTTCTCTATCAATTTTAGAAGTGGTCCATATTTTACCAAAATTTTCATCGATTCTAAAGGGAGCGTTTGTGGGACTAATGATTTTGTATTTTATAACCTCAGAGTTGGGTCCGTCAGAGTCTATATCAGTTGCAATTACTTGAGTTACGAGAATAGTTTCATCCACTTCTTCGAGTATCGTTGCATTATATAAATCAAAATCAAATTTTGGCGGTAAATCATTTTCATTGATGACATTTAAATGTAACTTAATTTGTTGAAACTCATTATAGTCTTTGAATTTCTTGAAAGCTTCAATATATAAATCATAGTCTTTGATCTTCTCATAATCTAAATATCTATTTATTATCAATAGATTGTTTTGTATAGTGAAGTATTCTCTGGGATCGCCACCAATCAAATCAATTTGAACGTTACTGAAAATTGGTTCAAATTTATAAACAGTTTGATTAAGTTTTGCGAGCTCTGAAACTGTCAATGACTTTGGAGGAGGTTTTATCAAAAGTGATTCTTTGTAATGTTTGTCATTTATTATTTTCAAATTGATCTTAACTGATGAAGAAAGAGGATTAATATCTGGTGAATCCATAGCAGTCAAGTCAATGGTGATTGAATTAGTGATTTGAGTGATTCTTTGTTCAGCTTTGACCACACCATTTGTCTGATCCATTTTAAAATAATTATTTGCACTGCTATTCAGTTGAAATCGTATTTGAGAATTTTTGGTTCCGTCTAAATCACAATCAACGGCTCGCAATCCAAATAGTAAAAAGTCGTTTTGCAAAAGGGAATTAAGTTTAATGAATGGTATTGTTATTTCTATATTAGTTTTATCAAAAGGAATCGTTTCATTATTAATTGAAACAATTTTTGGAGTGCAATCATTGACATCATTAATAGTTATAATAATTTTTGCTTGAGTTTCAAACTTAGAATCTGTTGCGCTTATTTTTATTTCAAATGTATCTTTAGTTTCGCGATCAAAAATTGAATTACTTTTCACATATATCTTCCCATTGCTTGCATTCATTGCAAACTTATCTAATGCTTCCGAGTCTTCAATTATGTGATAAGTGATTTGATCGCTAATGTCTTTATCAAAAGCAATCACAGATCCAATGGGTTTATTCACGTCATAAATTTGATTTTCATTTAATACGAATTTGTATTCCGATTGACTAAAATAGGGTTCATTATCATTGACGTCATAAATGTTTAAATGAATAACTCCTTCGCCCGTAAGTCTCGGCGAACGGCTATCTATTGCAATAATGCGAAGTTCTATTTCAGGTTTGCCGTTAAGGCTTTCGCGATCGATAGGTTTAATGACACTCAACACAGCATTAGTTGAATTAAGAGAAAAATATTGTTCATAATTATTTATCAAAAGATAGTTAACTCTATTGCTATTTGGGTTGTGTTGATTAGAATCTAATTTTTCTAAAATTGCCTCAAACTGTCCAATGATTCCAATTTCATTTTCACACCAATTTATACTATAGGGAGAGTTGAAAAAGTAGGGAACTTCGTCCAAAACGTTCACTACATTGATCCGAACATTAGCCGTATCTAAATTGCCGCCTTTGTCTATGGCGTTCACTTTTAGGTCGAAACTCTGTATTTGTTCAAAATCGAGTTGCATCGCAACTACAATGTAGTCATCATTAATCTTGAAGTGTCCGTAAAGATCACCCGAAACTATTCTGTAGTGAATTTTATCGGTTTGATCCAAATCTGTTGCCAACAGTTTGATGACAATGTCATCAATGCTTGCATTTTCATATACATTCACCTGAACTTCCGTTTGTTCGAATTGTGGCGCGTTATCGATCACATCTATTATTTCAATTAAAACTTCGATTTCACTTGATTTTAATCCATAATCGTTAGCGCGAACTATAAGACTGAAACTATCTGCCGCTTCTTTATCTATAAGACCTGTAATTTTTAATAATCCATCGATTGGTCCGATTGAAAATGGATGTGTTTGTGAATTATCAGGTACTTTATACACGATTTCGTACTGAACGTAATTATTCGGCGCTTCGTCCAAATCCGTAGCTTTGAAGGCATAGACTATTGAGTCGATCGCAGAATTTTCAGCAATTTTTAAAATATTAGGAGTGTTTCTATCAAATACAGGGTAGTTATCGTTCACATCTAATACTTTAATTTGAACGTTTGCGTTCGCTTTGAAGGTCGCGTCGTCTGCGATGACAACCATTTCATAGAAAGATTTCTTTTCTCTGTCTAAAGAAGTTTTGATTGAAATACATCCAGATTTTGAGTCAATTTCAAAGTTTTCATAAGTTAGTTGAGGTTTTTCAGAGTCAGAATCAAAATAATACATTAGTTTAAACTGCTTTTTCTCATATTGTTCTAACAAATCCGAATTGTCGGCATCAGTGGCTGAAACACACATTATCTTCGAAAGGCTCACATTTTCAAATATCTCTATTTTATAAGAGGGCTGATCGAAGAGGGGAGGGTTGTCGGGAAGATTTATTAAATTAAATACAACTTTGATTCGTTCACTTTTAAATGTTCCATCACTTGCTTCACACGTTAATGTGTATTGTTTTGGATCAATTTCATAGTCTAAATGTTTAGTGAGAGTGAACTCTCCGTTTCGAGCATTCAAATTAAATATGGAATTTATAGGATTTTTATCAGCAATTATTGAATAGATTAACTGTTGATTTATATCTTTATCAAATGCAAAAATTTGTCCAACCTTTGAATATGAAAATAAATATTGAATGATAACAACGCTTAGTTTGATATATATTATAATGGGTAAAACATACCAAAACACCCCTGTTCGTATTTTCTTCAATATCGAAAGTATATAAAGTTGAATTAAAGGAAGGACTGTTATCATTTTCCTGCCATATAAATTTAAATATTATATGAAATATATTTTAGATTTAACTCTAAATTAATCTAAGATTTAAAATTGAAGAGAAACTCACATCATCGACATAAATATCAAGGGCTGATGTTAAGAGATAGATGCCATCTGAGACTCCAAATAGTATCCTATATTGGTCTACCTTTTCTCGATCTAATCGAGACTTTAATAGAAAAATGAACATTAAATACTGGAAATAATTGAATTTTGTAATGATTTAGTTAAAGTACACAAATATAAAGATATAAACAGCTTGTTATAAGTCAGTAATACTATGAATAAGTTATAAACTCACGAAAATTATATGATAGAAAGCTAGTAAAGTATTAGAAAAAGCATTAAGTTAATGTGACAACACTTAAATAATATTACTTTAATGGACTGCTATTATAAAAAGTATGTTATGCATTTAGAATCTTAAGTGATATCTTATCATCTTTAAACTTAAAAGTTTTATAGTTATGATTTTTTAAAAATCGCATTAAAGATGGGAAATACCTTTAGTGTAATGATTCCTGTTTTTCTATTTAATAAGAAGAGTCCGTCATCACAAGTCGAACAATTGATTATTTGGAAATCAAATTTATTATTAGTGTCTTCATCAGCAATCAGTTTTGACAAATCAAAAACTTCCAAATCTATATGTGAGGACTCACTTATGTGAACCGAAACTGAAGTATTTTTGAGATAAGGAGGATTGTCATTTTGATCCAAAACGTTAATAATAACCTATAAGACATTTTTATAATGTTTAAAGCTCTTAATGATATTTTCATATTAAATATATTGAATAAAAGTTTAATTGAATAACGTAAATAACCTGCATCTTCTCCAAGCTATATTTGCCAATTATAAGCACTTCTAATAAATATTTTTCTCTGATTTCTCTGTCAATCAAAGCGTTGCTATAAATATCACCACTTTGTGAATCAACAGCAAATGTACGGTCAGTTGAATTAATGATATGAAATTCGCACAAAGATATGACATGACTTGAATTAAAAGGCTTATTAAGTTTAAGATTGTCACTGCACTGCAATTTAGTGATGTGAGTACCCAAAGGCTCATTCTCAAAAATATCAATCGCAATATTTTTTGTTAAAACATTCAAATCTGACATATTAGATGGTAAAATGATGAATGTTATGTTGTCACTTGTTGCTAATCCCGAGCCATCAGTTGCCACTACATTTATCATAAATTTTTTGCTGACATTAGTATCAAAAGCTTTTTTAGTAGTCAGTTGTCCGCTGTGTGAATCCAAATGCAAATAACTGCTGAAATCAGAGGCTTCCATCTTATATGTGATCACACTATTAATACCAATATCAAGATCTATTGCTTCTATTAGGCCAATCGGCATATTCTCACGTTTAAACTCTTTTCTTATAATTATTTTATTCGGTGATATAAATAATGGTTTTTCATCATTAATGTCATCAATTAGGAAAATCAATTTTTTCTTATCTGAATGTCCAACACTATCTCTAACACTAACCTTTAAATTAATTGACTCAATTAGTTCTCTGTCTAAGCTATTAATATTCATGATTTCCCCATTCTTTGAATCTATTTTAAGCGGGCAATTATTGG
The DNA here is from genome assembly GCA_033995675.1 of Nothrus silvestris. Classification (NCBI taxonomy): domain Eukaryota; kingdom Metazoa; phylum Arthropoda; class Arachnida; order Sarcoptiformes; family Nothridae; genus Nothrus; species Nothrus silvestris. Next base: position 9,172 of record JAUJYU010000150.1, read on the forward strand.
AATCGTGTTTGTGTCTGATTTCAATGGCTTGTTTTGCATGTAATGACTTTTTGCGTGTTTGATAGTGTGTATTACAACTAATAATTTCATACACTAATACGTCTCCGACATCACAATCAAAAGCTTGCAAAGTCAAAAGCTTTGCCCCTATCTCTATATTCTCAGAAACTCTAATAACCTCAGAGTCAGATCTCTGTGAAAATATTGGCGTACAATCGTTCACATCTTGGATCAAGACTTTTAGTATTTCTACATTACTTCTTAAGCCCATCTCATCGACTATAGTGAGGTTTAAGTAATGCACTTTTTCTGTTTCATAATCAAGTTTGTTCACTACAACTATACTCTGCTTTAAGATATCAAAGTATTTCTTATTGCCTGAAGAAGTTATTTCAAAATGGAATAATCCATTAATGCCTATATCGAGATCAGAAGCACTTAATTTGATAATTTCACTCCCAATCGAAATATTTTCGGGAATAGAAATTTCGTGATGTGTAAAGTTAGTCCACATCGGAGGACAATCATTGACATCTTCAACAATAATATTAAGCTTAAAATAACTGAGAAATTTGCCATCATTTGCTTGAATGGTCAAAATGAACTGTTCTATTGATTCGCGATCTAATTGTTTCCTTAATTTCAATACACCGGTCGTCTCATTCAGAAGGAAATAATCAGAATGACTGCAATTTGAGATTTCATACATAATCGTTGCATTTGAGTCCATATCAGATGCCTTGAAAGTGGCCAAAGTTGAATCAACTTTCAAGTCTTCTGATACTAATAAATCTCCGAATAAAAACAAGTCATTATTGTTTTTTGGGCGTAGCGTTACATTAATTGGTACTTCGAAAATGGGATAATTATCATTGACATCTAAAATGTCAATTCTTATTAATGCTTGACTACTGAACTTGTCTTCATCTATTGGCTGATCCATTGCTTGGACCAAAATCTCGAAAAAAGGAAGCGTCTCGCGATCGAATCTAGTCTTACTCCATATGTAACCACTAAACGGATCAATTTCGACTGAAGAACTGTAATATGAATTAACTATTGAATAGTAAATTTCAGAGTTTGATCCGCTGTCTTCATCAAAAGCCACCACTTGTCCAATGAGAGTATTAATCGGCGAATTTTCAGATAACATAAAATTAAACGTATTGTTCAAAAATTGTGGCTTATTATCATTGACGTCTATAATATGAATCAATACTTGACAACTAATTGATAGATCATTTCCTTTCATATATCCTCCATTTCCTGATCTATGATTTATTTCAAAAGCTTCTATTCTTAAGGAAAAGACGTCTAACATCTCGCGATCCAAAGGGTTTTTAACATAAAGATTTCCGTCCGGAAATATACCGAAAGTATTATTAGTATTTCCTTCTTTGATCTGATAACCGATAGCATCTCCGTCGTCATCGATTGCATTAATTTTTAGGAAATGCTCATTAACTGCCATCGATTCGCTAATTGATATCTCATAGAAAGGTTTGTTAAACCGAGGATTATATCTATTCATGCTCTTTATGCGCATAAAAATAGTTAATCTATTGTCAAGTTTGCATTTAGACAATGGTGAATTATCAGAATTTATATTATTAGAAAAATGATAAATCGAAGTCTTATTAGCCTCTAATTGCTTATCGACAGCAAGAATTTCAATTTTTAATATATTAAGAGTATCTGATTGTCTACTCATTGATCTGTCTATAAAATCAGTGATTGATTTGACGAGTTTAAGTTCACTTTTTTCAATGAAAAATAAGTTAAATGGATTAGAAATTAATTTGTATTCTATGAAGTTGTTATTGCTTTTATCATAACGCGGAAGTTTCAATTCATTTGGCAAAACGTCGGGATCGTAGGCTTCAAGTTTGTAAACACTTAACTTAGGCGGAGAGTCTTCGTTGATCGTCAACTCTACGAATTTATCATAAAATAACGGATGACAATCGTTAACATCTATTATGTTGACATTGACATCAATATGAAAGAAGTATTGATTGTTTGCAGCTATTATTTGCAATTTATAATTATCTTTCGATTCTCTGTCAATTAATTTATTAGTTTTAATTATATTTTTAATAATCACAAACTGATTATAAATATCACCCGAAACTATATACAACCTATACTTATGTGTGTCGATATCGATTCTACCGACAACTGAACCAATTAACTCGTCTTCTCTTATATCAAAACTATATTCTCGTTTAATTATTTCTCGCGATAATGAATTCATTTCTGAGTTAATTAAATAAATATTGATTTGAGAATCATTAAACTCCTTTTGACATCCATTGCAACCGACGTTAAACTTTACAAGATTTGGAAAATTCTTATTAAGAGTTCGCAAATTAGCAGAACTTCTTAACTTGATTTCACCGTTTCTACTGAGAGAAAACATTTGCGGCACTAATTCATTGTGACCATGAATTACAAAATTAATGGGAGTTTGAAAGTCAGAATCTTTTATAGAGACACGACTCACAACAATTGAATAATTAAAAGACTTTTGATTTAAAGGTACGAAAGAATAGTAGATCTTTGGGTAGACAACAGGACTGATATCATCTTTGTCTTTAACTTTAATGAAAACAGTAGTGGTTGAGCTCAACTGATGATTTTTCAAGCCTCTATCTTTGGCAACTATTAATAATTTAAATGAATCACATTCTTCATAATCAAGTATTTTAGTAGACAATAATCTTTTAGACGACTCTTCTATTTGAAAGAGTCCATTGTAATCATACAAAAGGCTCAGATCTACAGTTCCATTGACTCCAAGATCATTATCAACAGTTACTAGTGTTATGTTAAGGAATGTGTTTTCTTCGACTTCTAATGAATATGATTTGGTTTTATTATCGTATTTTGAATTTTTAGGTAATTTAATGGATGGAATTTCGTCGTTAACATCCAATACCTTAACTTTGAGTATAGTGTGCGCCCATTTTGGGTTAGAGCCTCCGTCACGAGCTGTTACTCTTAATTCAAATAAATCGATTTCTTCTCTATTTATAATTTTATCTGTAGTTATAAGACCTGTGATCTGATCTATTTTGAAATAATGAGAATTAGGCCCCGATAAGGAATAAAACAAATTGGAATTAATGCCTTCATCTAAATCGCTGGCGCGCAGGGAAGATACATAAAGCCCAATATGATGTTGAGATTCAGTAATTGTCGTCTCGTAGACATCTCTACTGAATTTAGGGGAGTGATCGTTATGATCATAAACAACTATAATTAGATAAGCGCTTGAACTTCTTGTAGGCGAGCCGTGATCATAGGCGCTAATCGTTAGATTATAGCTCGACATTCTTTCCCTGTCTAGCGAACCATTCACTCTAATTATATGGGAATTTCCAATTGAATCTAACCTAAAATGACCGAATTTGTCGCCATCCGCTATCTCAAGGGTTGTCTGACCATTCAAGCCATGGTCTAAGTCAACTACAGAAACTGCTGCCACAACTGAACCGTTGGCCGCATTCTCGTCAACGCTCGCGTGTTCTGAACGAGAAAAGTAGCGAAATTTGATTGAAGGCGAATGATTGTTGGAGTCATATATTTTTGCAGTTACATAAGTGCGTCCATCTTGTCTCGGAGTGCCGTAATCATGAGCAAACACTGTAAATACACATACTTTCCAATAATCTGTATTGGATTCTGCAGTAACTGTACCGCAATTGATAGGGGCTTCTTGTGCTGTAAATATGATACCCGTGATCGGGTCTATGTTAAAGTATTCATCTGAAAGAAGGTAATAACTTATTCTGCTATTTTCATTGCCTTCTTCGTCAGAATCAGTAGCCCTAACTTGTAATATAGAAACGTCTTTACCTATGCTTTCATTTAAACTCACGCTATAATCGCTGTGATCAAAGATGGGCGGATTGTCGTTTGAATCCAATATTTTCACATAAAACAATACTGAACTTGATTTAAACCCTTCATCAATAGCTGATATATTCACAATATAACTACTCTGTGCCTCTCTGTCTAACTTGTCAGAGACCTCAAGATGTAAGAAAGAACTTGAAATATTGTAACTTAACTTAAATGGTAAATTGTTATTTATAGTGTACATATCATGTGTGTTGTCATTATAATTAATTTGATATTGTAGATGACCATCATCTAAATCAATGGCAGTGTCAATGATAATTTTGGTTCCTATGGGTGCAGATTCACTAAACGACAGGTTAGTATTGATATATGATGGCCAATGAGGAATGTTATCGTTTACGTCTAATATCTTGATTTTAACCTCTAATGGATATGTAGGAGAAGACGATAGAATAACTAAATTATAAAAGCTTTTGGTTTCGCGATCTGTTGGCACATCCGTTGTGACGATTACACCGGTTTTAGAGTCTAATTCAAACTCTGGCGGCTCATCATTAAAACGATAACTAAATCCAGGCTTTGTCACAATTTTGCCGACATATGTGTTGGGCAATGAATTCTCTTTGATTTCAAAATAAAATATATCATTGGAAGTGGTTGTCGCTGATGTGGTCGGCGTATAGTTTAAACAAGACAAACAACATAGTGTGATGACAGGAATAAATTTTCTTAAAATTATCCCATCTCTGAATATATTATTCATCCCCATTACAGAACAGTCCATTCAATTTAGTTACCGGTAATGCAAACTTTAGATTTATTATAGTTTTCAATCGATATTCTAATTATGACTTTACAATACATTTTGTTTGTTTGCTTACTGTTTTGTTGATCCAAAACTATCAATTGGATTAGTGTTGGGGTAAAAATATATCCATAAAATCTTTAAAAACTTCATCATTGCTTCATTTCAAACAAGTGGCAGTTTATCTTTGAGATAAATATAACTAATCAGAAGATACAACAACACAAACACAACACACGATTACATGGCATAGAAATTTCTATTTGTTTGTTTCACGTTTAATACAAAAACTTAATTCAAATAATTGGCGAAACAACAATTTTCCCAAAACAAATAATAGCAAAGAGTATTTATTACACAATTTAAACCAAATTGTTTGGTACTCTTTGACATGATATTCATCGGTAGTGCAATCGATATTGCAATATAAACTTTAAACTCACTTTTGTTCCATAGACTGGTCGACTCCCTCTCCCTAAGACTGAGCTCTCGCACAAGTTTCTCTCCTTCCAGATCTGCAAACCTGTTCTTTGGAATGTTAGAGCCAAAGAGAGAAGAGTCAGGGGTGCAAAGACTAAGCGAGACTCACTAACTTGCCTCACTTGCCTCACTTGCCGAGCATTTAAAAGTTTTGTTGAGAACGCTTTAAAATAGAGTTTTATATTTCAAATTCAATATTTTATTTATCTTTTTATTTTTAACGCATATCTTATAAAGTCTTAAATGCATTGCAAGTTTTAATACAACAATTTTGGTAAAACTTTTTTCTGTTGGAAAAATTCAAATCTTAATTATGAAGTAAAATAATTTTCTCAAAAAGTACTCTTTTTAAACTCTATTGAGAGGGGTAGGAATAAAAGAGTGGTGAACCCCTCCTATGTTAAAAAAAAGTTAGCTTGTTATGGTTGCAAATGGAACATTACTTTAGTCTGCAATTATTTTCATCTTTTATAAATACAACGTACCATTAAATTTCAAGAAAGATCGTCTTTTCATTTATTAAATAATTAAAATATAGATATAAAAATATAAAAGTATATGTGAACTAATGTATTATGTGAAAAAATGATTATTTTTATGCTTTCAATGTAATTAACGCTTTAATTATCAAATTTTATTAGCATTTCATAGCTATTTAAAAAATAAGAAATATTTGCAGAATATGATAGCCTTAAATAAGATCAACATTTTATATAAAGATATGTTTTTATGAAAAAATTTATAAAATTTCTTACTCCATAGCTTGTATTTTTTTGAAAGACAGGGTAGTTAAAGATTTTGTCCGATCAAAGCTAGAGTTCCGTCTGACCAATCCCTAATTTGCATAACAAGTTACCATCTCATGCCAGAGGCATTAAACAATTTATATAGTATAGTAAATTCAATAGTCGCTACTAACAAAAGAAATAGCCTATACTATGCTATACTATACTATACTACTAAACATTAAGATAGAGCTCGTGAGCGAAAAATACTCGCTAAATGCTAGTTTCAATATAAATTATGTTTGATAATAGAAAAAGTTAAGAACAGTGAGTTTTATTATTCGGCATATATATTTTTGCTTGTTTTTGTGTTTATTATAAAACCAGTTTACACTTGTAATAGAAATGTTATAAATAAATAATATTAAATCATACAAAAAAAGACAACAAATATCTGATTGTACTGTACTATTGCTATGAATATTTCATAGGGTTTTAGTCCGAGATTTAATCTTAAATACTAAATGTCTTTAAACCGGATATCAAAATACATAAAATGTATAAAAATAAATTTCACCAAAATTAGAATATTAAGTATACTCTAAGTTAATCTGTATCGTGAAAATTGCCAATTAGTTAGTTTTAATTTGATATATTAATAAAATGAAACTATAAATGAAACTATTTATGTTATTTATGAAACTTTTTTATTTTATAAAATATTCTCAAGTCGTGTGAAAGCGATTTTTTAAAAATGAAAATTTTAGAAGAAATAATTTTGAAATAACTTCGAATCTTTGGAATTTGAAATAAATGCTTATTCTTAGAAAAGGGTTATAATCTGTGAGCTTAAAGAATAAATAGTTTACTGCATAAATGGGGATTCCTAGAAAAGACTGCTTAACTATAATAGTTTGTGAACATTAACTACTGTATCACTTTTGCGAACGTTAACAAACTATTGGATTCGTTACTACTGAATATTTTTCTATAAAGTACTGCAACAGTACTGCGAATTACTTTACAAAATATCTTTTTTTATAGCAAATGTGAATACAGTATTTAAGTTATAAAATCTCACACAAAAGAAGCTAAAAATGCTATCAAACTAGATCTAAATAATTTTTAGAATAATATTTGAACAAAATTTAATCTTCAATCTAATGTAAATTTATAATAAGTCGCTTAAAAGCTTAGACATTAATTATACACAAAGAAAAAAATCGATCTAAACTCGTTTTAAATGTATTAAAATATCTTCAGTATCTGAAGTATTTTTAAGCCTTTTTCTTCATATATGACCTGAAACTTAAGGCATTTTGATTTAATTAATTAATACTTAAACTAAATCGACGCAAACAATAAATTTAATGAATACTAGCTTTTCAAAAATCAGCTAAAAAGCCGTCTCGTTAGAAGAGGTCAAATACTCGGGTCAAAAACTTTAAGCTCACATCAAATAAGTGATGGTATGAGTCATTGAGTTAGCAAAACATATTTCTAAGCTGAAGCATGCTCAAAAGTATTAAACATGTAAACTTCACATAAAGCGACACTAATCAGACCAAGCTTTTCATACTAGTCTTTTGCATAACAAATTCATGTTTAAATCCAGTTTAATATCAAATATATTCTATTATGGATTCTATATTATTGAGCGGAGCGCAGCTATCAAATAAACCGAGTGAAACTCAAAACTTTCATAATCTACATAAGTTAAGTAGTTATCTAAGTTCTAAGCTATGGCTGCTGTCAATGCCATCTTCAGTTTAGTACAACTAAACAAAACAAACTTTTTGATTAACCCTCAATCACCCAGTAGTGTCCATCGGACACGTTTTCAAATTTAAACTCTTCCCAAACTTTAATTACCTATTATAGTAAGATTTAACGTATTTTAAAATACATATATTTTGTTTAAAAAAACACAATTAAAAATTTTTTCCAATTTTCATGTGTGTCTCAATGTGTGTCTCTTGGACACTATTGGGACACCTTGGACACTACGTTACAAAATGTTCTGGGCTGCTAAGGGTTAAGTTTAAAAGAAGGCAATTTACAAGTGAATCGAAATGCTCTTCTCAATAACAATTTTTCAATAAAATCAAGAATAAGATATCTTACTTTATTAAACATATTAAACATATTTATCAATATATATTTTAATCATAGGCTAAACTATTATCAATATTAGAAACTGATAACTATTAATAATAATAAAGACATAAAAGCTATTAAATTGAGGATTTATTGTTCTAAAAGTATTGATAATATGAGTTAAAAGTTTGATTTGATAATCAGTTTGATATGGATTAAGAATCTTTTCATAAGATAAGAAA
>JAUJYU010000151.1:0-17311 GCA_033995675.1 Nothrus silvestris
TAACAGTAATATCAAAAGATCCTCAATCTATCCTCAAAAATAAAATTTATTGTCTTTTTTAAATAGACATTTATGAATGAATGGTTATAACTATTGTTATAAATTCATATAAGAAGACTTGAATTTAAGTCAAAGCGCTAGGAATTACCAGATTATTGATTATTTAATTAATTGAATTAATAGAATAAATTTTCACTAAAAATAAAGAGTTAATTCATTCATGTTATGTGATTTAGTCAATAAATATGCTAAAAGATTTACTCTTTATCTTAAAGTAAATATAGTATTAAAATACTTTAGATTTTTGTAAACACTTTATGAGAAAATGTGTCTTTAAATAAAATGAATGAATGGGCACTTGTGAATTGATGTGATAACACTTTTTTTTAATGCTTCACAACATTCAGTTTTATTCAAACACTTTCCATAAAATGAAAGACCTTTTTTATTGTTTCCTAAAATTAAGTTTAGAAATAATAAATTATTTATTAACATTATTTCTAAATTTATTATTCAATCTTCGCTTTAAATTAAATATGTATTTATCGATACTTATCAGTCATATTATTCTTTCATTGAAATTCCTAAGAAAAAATATCACAAGAAGTCATTCAAAATACATTTTTATAAAGAATTTTTAGCTAATATTTTGAAAATATATTGTATATACTTATATATAACTTTGATTATTCATTGAAAAATATTGTATTTAATTATGAATGTAAAATAAACTAATAAAGCTTTTATTTTATTTTAAATTTAATAAACTATTGCATTAAAATATTAACCAAGAAATTTCAAAATTGCTTTTTAATAAACTTAAAAATAATGGGAAAAACTACAATTTCTCATTCAGACAATACTTTTAGACACTTTATTGTTTTAGACACTTTATTGTTTTAGACACAATTCTCAATTTAAATAAAAAAAACTATAAAATAATTGCAATATTATTAATAGCCATATCTTTACATTAAAATGAAGAATCTTAATTCCACACCAAATAATAAATTCATAAAAATAGATTTTAAAAGAAAAGTTTATTAAAAACTAGACAAATATTATATTCCTAACCTTTTTTGCAGTTAGCAGTTAGTGGTGTAATTAATTCCAATTCATTCAAAGTTTGGTTCAACTCAACTCTTTGTTTTATCACTTGGTGTTTAAATATAATTGAGTTAATCAGTTGTGTTATACCATCAGACAAAGTTTGCTTCAAACTGATTCTATAGCTCTAAGCACTTCCAGTTATAGTCTTTTGCTTAAGAATGAGTATGACTATGAGTTTGCGGCCTTTATCCTCTAGAGTAAAATCTCTCTCTCTCTCTCTCTCTCTCTCTCTCTCTCTCTCTCTCTCTCTCTCTCTCTCTCTCTCAACTTTTTTTTATATGAAAGTTTATTAAACCTTTGATTCATTAATATTATATAATATTTGTTTTTAAATACCAGATAAATATAAGATTTTAGTGAATAAACACTTTCTATTATCGGAATTATAAACAACGATTTATAACTGTGCCAAATATGTCATGAAATACAAATAATAATTTTGTGTATTTTTTTAATCAAAATTAAGTCTTTAAAATTTTTGAATTCTCTTTTGGAAAAAGTATTCACAAAAAATTGTAATAATTTTGATGACAAATAAAAAGTTATTTCTTAAAGCAATTCTTAAATAAAATGAGATGAATGTATCGATTTTTGTAAAGAACACTTGGAGGACAAATGTCATCATTAAATTTGAAGGAAATCGATTGCTTTCACTTGAAATCAAACATTAACAGTTAATTTAGATACAAATTGGGTTCTACTAAAAAAATTATGACAAACTTAATATTAATCCTTTATATAGGTTTGTGTTTCTAAAATACATTTGTGAAATAATTTTTAATTTTATTAAATAAAACAATAAATTTAATAAAATTGATATAAATCTTTAGCATTTCTGAGAACATTCGTAAGATAGCCTAATATGTGAACTGATAATATCGGGAAATTTTTATCTAATGGTAATTTGTTTTAATAATTGATTTGAACACTGTTCCAAACTGATGTTGATCATTTTTGTCATCGAATGTATGAGCTGTACGTGTTTTTCTTTATTTATTTGATATTTTGTAAATGTTTTTCAGGTAAATTACCATTAAAAAGGATTAAACTCAATATGTTCTTATCTATGAACTCATTGATTTAAGTTAGTGATGCGCACTGCTCAAACACTTGGCGCTGAGTGGGAGCACCATTCTTTGCAAAGTATATACTGAGAATGAAACTTAAACAATTGTAATTCAAATTCAATCATATGAATCTTTTATGCATATCTTTATTTAATTTGAATACAGAATCTGTACAATAAAATAATACAATGGTCTATATTAAAAGAAAAAAGTACTTTTGTTATTACAGCTTTGGAAAATCAATACAATATGTAATGCAAACATATAACTTTATTACTATTAAATTAGCTTGTTGATCTGTCATTTTTTCGGTATGTGCACTGTACGAGAGCATGAGCACGTGCTAGAGCACTAATATTACTCCTAGCACAAGTACGGAGTACCAAGTCAATTTGTTTAGCAAAGTCACAAATTTTAATTCCCAGAAGCTATGCTTATAGTTATATCTATAAGTTACTTCTTTATCAAATTGTTGCAAAGCATGTTTCAGACTTGCTTTTGCTTCTATAAGTTTATTACTTAATTGAAATATAAGTTGTCTGTATTGCATACGTACTTCCCTCTAATGACGACATATAAAGTACAATCATTTTAAAGACTGAGAATTATTCGCCAAAATTAGTCAGTGTTTCCGTTTTATCGTAAGGAAGATTAAGATATTATAAAATTGAATGCTATAATTATTATTGTCATAAGTGAAAAATTATGGGAATTCTTAAAAGAATCACAGAAACACTGGCAATAATCATAGGGAAAAATCCCATTTGTGTTTAAGACTCTCCAAATTTATTTTAAAATTAGTTTTTGAATTCTTCCTGAATTAAAACTCTCAAACAAATTATTAGGTAATTATATTGAAATTTTTATAAATTATATAATGAAAAAGCTTAAACCCAGAAAAATTCAGAAAAGGGCTACAATTATTGTGAAATACTTACTTTTTACAAACTTTCATGCAATAGATTTAACAAAAGATAAAAATGTTTTCATTAAATTTTTTAAAAAATAAGCAAAATTTACAATAATTCTTGAGATTCTTCTCAATTAAAGTAATAACTTAGTTATATTAAGCTTCGGTTATTTATCTTATTTTTATTTTATACTATTCTCACTGAATAAAGAATTTAATTAAAAATTAAGTAGTCTTTTCTTAACCAAAACTAACTTTGCATCATTTTCTTAAGACATCAAGTATTGGATCAGTTTGGATTTAATTAGATGAGTTAAGTTTACGTTAAGTTGGGTTAGGCGGAAAAGTCTAACTTATATTATATTTTTAAAAAGGAGTTAACAATTATTGTTATTGTGTAATAAACTCGTTGCTTAACAGCAACGACAACAATGTTAACTCAACCTTAATAGACCTCAACCTTAACCTAACCTCAAGTGACAATCTTAATAATTTAGATTCATTCTAAATAATGCGCGTGAATTATAAAATTATTGTAAACTTTAGAATTGATTGAACAGTTGAATAGATTATAAATTTATGTGAAGCACTGTATAGGACTGTAAGATAACGCGTATTAATAATTTGATTCGATATTTTCTAAATAATAGAAAATATAATTTATTTCATTCGACAATGAACTGTCTGAATAATAAACTGGAAAACACGCACAACATTTATAACGGAGCCAAATGTGATTCGTATTCCTGGTCTCAAACTCATGGAGATATTGATGTCTTCATAGATATTCCGCCATCAATTACTAGCAGTAAACTTGTGAATGTAATGATCAGATCAAAGAGTTTGACAGTTGCTGTTTGTATGAATGGTAATTGGATTAACAAAATTGATGGTCAATTATTGCATGCAATACATTACGAGGACTCGACGTGGAGTTTACACACTGGACAATATATTCATGTCTCACTTGAAAAAGTGGTCAACTGTTGGTGGGATCAGTTGATTGACAATGAGATACAGTTAAAAATTGGTCATCGAAATAGAGAAATGCATTTTTCTCAACTAAATAATGAGGCAATGATCACAATTGAAAAGTTAACTCATGAACAACAGCTTAAGCTCAAGAAAGGCATATATTAAATGAATTAATATTTTAGAACTTAGTTATTTTAAACTGAATCGAAATTCATTTCAAAATTTAATTATTAACTTTATTTGAAGTGTTGTTTATTATAAAAATTTCAATACTATTCTTTTATTGTTTAATTTTGTTTATGTGAAACCACAGTTAAATTGTGTTACATTTTATACTTTTTATGTAAAATAAATATAACAAAATTATAGTTATTGTTATACTTTGCATATTAATTAAAACAAATTAAAAATGCTTAAAATTGATTATTTTTGTGCCTATTATTTTGCATCCAATTGCGAATATTGTGGAAGATTTGTAAGGTTGCGAAAAGTAAGCGCACAATGAGGGTTTCCAGACGTCCAGAATTGAGCCTTAGTTGAAGTGTTCAGAGTGATGGTTAATCTGGACAATAGAGACAATCCAGATTAGAAATAAATTATATAATTTTAAGTTTTATATTCAAGTTTTTAAAAGTATTATAAAAGTTAGATAATAAGAATTAAGACTTCTATAAAAGTTTATAATAAAGACAAATACGTTTAATTAATCATCATGATCTTTTGAACATTGTTGGAAATCTGGTGGAAATAGCTATGGGTTAAGGCCCAAACAATCATTTTAGACAATTAAGATTTAGGTCTGTGGGGTCTAATGCTCAATAATATTAAGACTTACAGTGTGATTGATAAGTCCCCTTATTAGGAGAAAAAATTTGCATAGTTACAAATATTATTGGTAGAACGTGCTATCCCTTAATTAATAAATAGAAACATATGTTGTTTAAAACCATCAATACCCTAATAATGTGTCTCTATTTAACAAAGGTTTTCTCCTTATTACCGGACTTATAATTGTATTATAAAGCTCTATAAAATGTCTTCATAATCAGAGATCTGAAGTAAAACGTACTTCGCCTCAAATTCAGAATGAAATCATAGATTTGTTTAAACAGAAAATTTAGTATAAAATTATTTGAAATATCAACAGTTAAGTTTAATTGCTGATTCAACTCGAGATATGACAAAACAATAGGATCTGTCAGTAGTTCTAGAATTCACGATGAAAAATCTAAGAATATTCTGTACACGAAAAACTTGACGCACATACAGTACAATGTGCTATTATATCCAGTAATTAACCTATGTCTTTAAACTATAGTTATTAAAGTTTTCAATATTAAATGGCGTAAAAACAAATAAATTCTAGTTTTTAACAAATATCATTTATATGTGGACTACATCTGCAACAAAATTTCTTGTGCATAAAGTCAACAAATTCTGAAGTTGTGCCCAGAATTTTATCAGTAAATATCTGGCAACCGTAGCGCATACTTAAAATTTTAATGAGTTAAATATTCGATTACGGTTTTCAATTGTGTAATGAAGACTTGTCTGTCAAAACAAATAAATACAGTATTATCTTTATATTTTGCTGAAAAAAGCAATGATGCAAACATTTAATGATCTTATTTTCTCGGCTGTCGAATAGTTAAAGACTCAATATAGTAATGTTTAAGTTTCATAAAGTTGCAAAAATCTTTTACGTCAAGTGAAAATGTACAGACGGGGACAATATTCCTTTCTTCTTATCTCAATAATCCTTTTGATAAGACTTGGATTAACTCTCTATCAAAATTTGAATCTTAAATGACTCATGAATTTTCTTACAATTTTTATGAGATTCACATTTTGATAAAGACTTTACCATAAAATTGAGTCTTATCAAAACGATTATTTAGATAAAAGGAAAGGAATATTGTCCTCATCTGTACTCATATTTTCTTAAATTAATACTAATCTGATACTAATTTACCCTAAATCCTGAATTAGTTAAATATTTAGAAGTTAGAAAAATATATTTAACGGACAATACGTAGGGCATTATTAAATTAAATGTTTATTCACAGAATAACAACAATAAAATACAAAATTTATAATTAATGAAATATTTCAATTATATGAATATGAAGATTATAAAACTTATCAAAGCTTATCAAAATATTATCACTGAAATTTATAGTATTCGGAGATTTTTTATAAGCCTTTAGTTCCTGAAATTATATCTAGTTAAACCATGGACTATCTATCTGAAGCATTGTGTATAAAAATTAGCTCCAATTTTGGTGGGGACTATACTTTAGAATTTAGGGTAATTAAAACAATTATGAAATTTTTAAAATTTGAAATAAGAGCAAAAAACAAGAAATACCCAAAATAAACTCATCATAATTGGGTAAAAGGATTTGGAAATGGATTTCAAATATTTCAATATAAAAGCATTCAAAGACTCCTTTGAAATAATTGTTTAATTACTTATCACAAGTTTGGGATAATTTTAAGTTATAACACATTAATTAAAAATAGTCATTAGATATTGCAGAAATTCAAAATTATCAGCCTTAAACTTCATTAATATTAATTAAAATAGTAGAATATATTATATTTGAAGTCAATTCAGATTAATCTGTAAAATTGATACAATTTGTTTTTAGATATGACAGTAATGATTGAATTACAAGATTAATTGTTAGTTTCACTTATTATAAACTTTTCAAATAGAGGGTAAAAATTTTACAATTTATGTAAGTATTAAAATTCTATCGATAAAGAGCTTAATTTAAATTATTTCTTAATAATTGTGTAAATTTAAACATTTAAGTTTCATTAGAATATAAATTTAATAATAACATTGAATCGATTATTAGTTTAAAGAAGAGGTCGTAAGCAGTGATGCGCATAAAAGTAATAATCTTTATAATTTTGTCTTAAAATATAATAATTATAATATTAGTGCAATTTATTATTTGTCTTTATTAACGCATTGTAGAGCATGTATTGTGTAAATATATAAGTTTATCATTTATATCATAATATCCTTAACTCTTTTTTATAGCTTTTTTAAATATTTTATACATTAATTAAGTTTGTTTTGTTTGCAATCACGAAGAAGTAGATCCCGGTTTCGGTCTAATAGTGTGTTGTGTGACTCTTAAAGAGCATCAGACCATTCACACCATTCATCTATTCTCACGCATTCTCAACAGCAGTCAAATTGCTTCACACTATTGTCTAATTAAGTTCTTTTTGAGACAATTTTTTGAAAGTGTTGAACGCAAAGCAATGCAAAATAATTTTGAACACAATTTTGGAATATCTTATTTTCAATTCTTTTATACCAACTTCTTCTGACCAACTTTTATACTCATATGAATTAGTTTTTAGAATAATACGGATATAATTGTTATCACTGGTAAAATTGATAACAATGGTAAAAATGGTATTTATTGTTATAAAATTACTATAAGTGGTATTACTCTTGCAGTTGTGTTGCAGTACAAATTGCAATAATCGGATTATAACATCTCATAATTGGTTCAATAAAATCCAACACATGAACCCAATCATAAATTAATAAAATTCCAAAATCACATTCTAAGTGATCTACACTTATTTTAATATTATCTTTCAAAATAATCATCAGCTAATTTTGTTTCCAAATTTTTTAGTTCTATACATTTTTAACAAAAAGATATAATTGTTTTTCATAAATAACTTTTAATATCTTAATCTCTATTGTCTAACAAACCGATAATTCTGTAAAATATCTTACATTAGTCTGAAATAAAAAATAATCTAAAAAGCTTTAAGTAAATAAAACATAAATACATAACTTTTAAGCAAATAAGGGTTTAAACAAATCTTTATCTATTACATCTCAACCTCGGTTTGAAGGAACACTGGTATACCTGGAGAACATCGGATGTGTACCCTAGAAAATTTCTTCAAATGTATGACAAGTGTACCCCACAGAAATTTAAACTTAGCTCTCGTAGCTTTTGATGTACAGACAAGACATCTCTTCCTTTCCTCTGAACTCAACAATCATTTTATAAGACTAAAGGATAATGTGATAAATTCTAAGTCTTATCAAAATTAGTATTTAAATGACTTACGAACGCAGCAAATTGGGGTTTTTTGACACCCCCTCCCTTGCACGCATTGGTGAAATAAATCGAGGTTTTTCTATCAGGCTCAGGCTCGGAGTTTTCGAGCCTACTTTCATCATTAGTATATTCTACTTAAAGTTTAATATTGCTGTAAATTAATGGGTAATTTTTAATTATTTTGTTAAAATGATTAAAAACGCATTTGCAAAAAAGTTGATCACAGTATCAGATGATGCATCTTATCAGATGAAAGACAAGACAAAACAAAACTATCGATTGTAGATAAATAAGTAGTAAATAAGATAAGTATAAATATAGATAATAATGAAAAATGTTAACATTGACCTGAGAATACTTATGTACAACTTTTGATTCGAGTTAAATTGGCTGTCATTGTGTTGAAGTTGTTTGAAAGCTAATTGATTTAATCTAACTTAATATAAAAATGAATGGAATTGATTGTCAAAATAGATAGACTGCTAAATAATGGACTAAAATTACTTAATGAAGTTCACTTATTTCTCGAATAGATCATTAAACTTGTTATGTTTTTGAATTTTTTAATGATAGAAAAAGTAAAAATCATTAGCTGTAAAGTCGTATAAATTGCATTTACAAAGCAATTGGGAAGCAATGGCAAGTTTCACAATAAGTTAGTTTGTTTATGAGCCGCAAAGCGGGGCTTTCTCTCAATGAATGAATAGATAAAAAGTTGTCAAAAGTTCTAATGGGAATCGTTATGAAGAGAGTTATGCATACTTTGGTGAATCCAATGCAACCCATTTGATGGTGGCTTTAAGTTTATATTAATGATATAATAAATATAGCGACTTAGTTGGTATATTTGGTATATATATAGCTTGCGATACATTAAGGAAATTGTTTATTGTATTGAGAAATGATTGACTTTCTTAAGATCAAAGCCAGTGCCGCTATTATTTTGGTTGAAGATATACCTGAAGGCATTTCTTAAAACTACATGATTTAAAAGTTCTGCCTTTTTTGCCAAATAAGGCATCTGAAAATTTCTTCACTTTGTTTTAGGTTTTGATGGTTTTCTGCATTCAATTTCAGTTTATGAGAATCTCTTCTGAAGCCAATAAGTCTGAGACAGTTTAGGTTTAACTCGTTTTATTTTTGTGGCTCATTTGATGAATTTTTATTTAGTTGCATCGCCGCCCAGAAGCTTATGTT
The DNA here is from genome assembly GCA_033995675.1 of Nothrus silvestris. Classification (NCBI taxonomy): domain Eukaryota; kingdom Metazoa; phylum Arthropoda; class Arachnida; order Sarcoptiformes; family Nothridae; genus Nothrus; species Nothrus silvestris. The sequence continues at coordinate 9,363 of JAUJYU010000151.1, forward strand.
TAGTTGTAGTGTTAGCCCTGTGTTAGCTGTGTTGGCTCTAAGTTGCCTCTGTGTTCGGTCGTATTGTGTTAGCATAGATGCAGTTTTGAATGCAGTTTTGAATGCAGTCTTCAATGCAGTTTTGAATGCAGTCTTCTATGCAGTTTTGAATGCAGTCTCCTATGCAGTCTTCAATGCTGTTAACATAGAAGGTCAATATGGTCACAAACTGCTACGGGCTATTTGTAATGATAAATCACTTCATAGTTAATATAAAGCAAATAATGGATGCAAACCTTAAAGTGTAATTTATGTTAATAAACTTTCAAACCTTGGTATTAGACATTAAAAATATTAGAATAACATTGAGAAACAGAGCAACTCGTAAGACAGCACGGATGTAGCATTAGTTGCAACGCTCTTATTAGTTGCAACGCTCTTCTCATGCAAAATACAAGAACCAAATGAAAATAATTCACTGCAAGACAAACTGACACTTTGCACAACGGAAAAAGATCATTAGTCAACTATAGCGTTGGCAATCAATACGAATATTAATAAACTTTTAATTAAGTTTCCTGTTTTTAGCTAAAAATATCGTTTTTCTAGAGCTAAAAATATACTTAAATTAATCAATTAATTACTTATAAGTTGAGGCCGGAAAAGTGCTTTTTGGAATTTACTCCCGCATATGTCTTGTAATCTTATCATCGACTTAAGCGACAATGCGAGAGATTTTTCCAAAAAGCACTTTTTCAGGCATTACTTATAACTTATAAGTTATGATATTGTCTTTAATTATGGCAAAGAAAACTATTATTACGATTAATAAATTTTTAATAGAATAGATAGAAAAAGGCTAACCTTATTAAATGAATATGCATCACAAATAAATAGTAGATATTACAATTTCAAGTTAGAATTTAATAAATTTACCAACGTTAATAGCATAAATGAGAAGTAGGCGTCACTTATAATACATATGGTCTGTTCGGCGTGACATTACATTCTGATTAATTATAGTTCGCATCAAAATTAGCTGATCCCCAACTATTCCCTACTTATAACCATCTTTTTCATGACCTAAACAATTGAATCAACACGTAATGCTTTGCAACAAATACATCATTTCTTAAGCATATTCTAGTCTCACAACTCAGACTATTTAATGCTAGCCCTGAATAAGTTTAGCATAGCTTTCGGGACTATTTCTTATTCACCTTTCTATTTATTTTGCTTTTCACTCTCTTTACTGGCTTTTACTCTTGAATTACACTTTGAAATACACTTTGAATTACACTTTGAATTACACTTTTCGCTAACCAGTAATGCAATACTAAAGCTTATCGCAAGCGTAGGACGCATTTTATTGTAGTCGTGCTCTCATTTAGGGTAAAAATAAATCCAAATAAATCTTATTCACAATTTGCATCTAAAAAAACGTTTTGTCAAAATTTTTTCACTTAATAAAATTCTGTATATTTTCAGTATTAATAAATCACATTTTGAACACTTTCGAAAAGCTTTTAATGAATTGCGACTTATTTAAAAAAGTTTTAGCTAATTATGAGTTGACTCCAAGTTTTTATTCGATAAAATATTTCTACAAAATCGAGGAAAAGACCAAATGGTTGAAAAATATGAATTTCTGGAATACTAACAATTTTTTGACGAGAATCTTTTAAATGATTACAAATAGCTTTTACATGACATTATTTTTTATTATTTTATAATACATGTAATAATAAATTGATATGAGTTAATATATTTCACAACAATATCATATCAATATTTACATCAACATAAAAAAGTTGACTTATATTTATAAATAATATTTATGTCCCAAAGAAGAGGTCGAAAGTAAACTTTAGAGTGAAATTAAATTTCAATAATGAGAAAAATTTTATAGTGGATTCGGTGCACACCTTTTTTTATGTTTGTTTGAGCTCTGATTCAAGAAAGAGAACCAATTTCTGAGAAATGGACTGAAGCAGAGACTGAAGCGACTGAAGCACACAGAGTCTCATCTCCGCCCCAATGCTGTTATACTGTTAGCACTTCTATAGTGTGACGTTTATAACTTATGGCTCGTTATCTTATTGTAGCACAAGTTTCGAAAGTAAGCATTTTGGCGAAGTTTATCACTTAAGCAACAGTCAACTCAACTCAACTCAACTGCCTTTGCTCTCTCTTTCTCTCACTTTTCTCTTACTCTCTTCTATTGGTCCATAAGAAGAGACTCAACAAACTTTTGAAGAGATAATGAGTGCGAATTTTGGTGATCCTGAAGGCAAAGCAGAAAATCTTTTGGTGAGCCTCAGGCTCTTGAACTGGTTTTTAAAGTCGTTGTTGGATTGGTTATAAAGTTTAAGGGGAATGCGCTCTGCGATGTAGTGATGTTGTTGTGTGTAATGTGTATGTGTTGTAAAATGTGATTTCGGATGGGGGCGACTCTCTAGGCTTACAGTACAACAAACAGTGCTTCTATTGCTTTAAGAGATACCAATATGTGTGTGTTGTGTGTGTAGTGAGAGAGTGAGTGAGTGCTAGAGTGCAAGCAATGCAACCAATGTTGCCTCAAATGTTATTATATGCGAGAATAGCGGCCGCCGTTTCAAAGTAAAGACAACTTAAAGATAGGCAGCCAGTGTTGTAGCATTTGTGTGGAATTTACACCATTTACACCGTTTACACCATTTACACCATCTACACCTTCCCTTTTTTGAGTGCTTCGAAGCAATTAAGTAATGCCGCATAACGTCGGCAGCCAAGGCAGTGATGACTTGGCCTCATCTGACGAGATCAAAGTCTTCAAAGATGAGGGCGAGGACGAAAAGGCCTCCGCCGAGAACCTCACCGAACTCAAGTCAAGTCTTATTAATGAAGGCGATGCCAAGTCTAGTGTCAACGATAGTAACAAACATTTTCTACATTCAAGTTTACATTCAGGTGAGACTTGTGTTATACCTAATGTTAAATGAATGTGTATTTGCATAAAACTAACTTCTAGTTTAGCCCTATTTCTGAAGTGACATTTTTATGAGAATAGCTTTACTTTCAGGAAAGTCATTCGATGCCATCTCTCACACAGCACTGGGCTATGCGCTATCCCACTCCCCCTACCACCACCATCACCCTCATCACCCCAACGCCACTTTGGGACCCGTACCTATGGTAAGACATTATACATTGATTATATTTTGGTTTTTATACACATTTCATAACTAATTGTGTGAAAGCCTTGCAAAGCATTGATAAATTCCGTAATAGTTACGGACTTTTTCTATTGGCTCAAATCAAAGACGTATAACAAGTGTATCGAAGGCGCGCCATTTTTCAACATATGTTGTAATGTATACATATTATACTGTATACACTCAGTGCATTGCTATGCTCTCCCTCTCAACTTGACTGCCAGCACTTCAACCTTCAAATTCCGGACAAAATACCCCGAATTTGTACCAATTTTTATAAACATATATCGATACTAAGTTTAATTATCTTAAGTTATATGTAATATTATATTTAATTGTACTTAAAAGTACTTATAAGTCAGCGCTTTTGCTTACATATTTTGCAAAGTCATAACAACTCAAGAAAACGTATAAATTTGAGTTTTTAATAAATGAACGCTCAAAGAGTTTTTTCATCTTTCCATAAGTTTTTCAAAATAATAGAAAGTTGAAAGTATTTGAAACATGAAGTCATATGGTTTTGTATAAAGGAAGTGAATTTAAATTGATCATTCACATGAGTTCATTACTATAAATGACTTAACTACTTATCTTCCAATATTCATATAGAAAAATTTGTTTAAATAAAGAACATTAATCAAATAATATGGTTAGATTAAATGTTATCTATAAAAGCACATCTTTTATAACTAAATCTCGCAAATTATAGAGAAATAGTTTTCCTCATAGATATCAATTCATATATTTAGTTGAAAGTCAAAATCCTAGAGAAATAGCCTCCAGGATATCCATCGTCCTTCAGACTGCAGGCAATATCAAAATCCTGGAGACGAAGCTAATTCGAGAGGTCTGGCAGCCCTACTCTCAACACTTGTATTTTAATATTTAAAAAATCAAAATACAATTATTATGTATTTATTTTTATTCAAATTATTATTTCAATCGATTAAATAATATTTGAATGAAACCAAATATTATTAGTCTAAGTCTCATTTGAATGAATTGATATCATTCATAACAACTTATTACTAATTAAATTGTTAACTCATTTTTAAAAGTTTAATTTTAATTAACAAATGCTTAAAAATATATAATAATCCGATTTATTTAAAATATAAAATATTAAAAAACTTAAATATTTGACTTCTATTTTACTAAAAAGTATCAATATTTATAAAATGTGATTAAATAAAATACTGAGACTTGGCCGATAGAGTAAAAGTTCCTCCCCCCGCTTGCCTCCCCTCCCCTAACCCTCCCGAGCAAAAACATTTATTGACTATTTAAATATTGAACGTTATTTATGTACAATTGATAAGATTGCAAAGAAAATACCACATAGAATATAAATATTTGAAATATCTTACAGTATGTTATATTATATCTAATGTAAATTTGATTAGAATTATATGAGCTTTTAATCTATAAATTGAAAGCAAAAGCAAATTAGCATATAATATGAATAGAAAATTTGTAAAAGATGAAAAGTGTGATTTGACCTTATGCAATTGATTTTTGTAATTGCAGTACTTGAGAAGATTGTTTAGAATAATTATGAGATGTTTTTTCTTTTGCTAATTGAATGATAAACACATTTTGAGTGAAACAATCTATTATTTCTTGTTTGCATATCTTATAGCTTTTGGCGTTGCTCTCAATGCCAGTAATGCGAGTTTGTAAGGCTTGTAAGACTTTGTATGCTTTGTACGCAATTTGCATGTATTAATACGTTATGCCTAACCATTCCTCTGATGATGATTTACACCGAGAGCATAGTTTACCAGAAAATGCGTTCTGATTGGTGTTCAAGAGTTTAAAGCTTGTAAAGCTTGGCATATTTTTGCCTCCTGTGGTGGTCTAGTGTTGTATATTGTGCTGCAGGAGTACTGGCAATGGTTTTGTTGCTTATTTTGGTAGCGCATAACCCAAGCAATACATAACCCAAGCAATACGTTCCAGATTGCTATTCAGAGCTACCATTACTTGAGTCTTATTATTGTTGAAATTATAACGTAATTTAGAAATGGCTTATCGAAAATGTCTTATCTCGAGAGCAGAGATTGTTTTGTGTAGTCTCTTATCAGTTACAGCTTTCAATAGTGTCTCTTTCTTTGCTAGAGATTGAGATTCGAGAAAAAGTATTCATATATAAGCTATTCATACATAAGCTCGTCATTTGTTTAATGATTGATAGACCATAAATGCATTTCATTTCATTTTAGAGAGCATTAGTAAAAGTGGTGACGCGACCACATCCACAATATAGCTCATACAGCTTTTAATCTAATGTTTACTCAACCAAATTCGACTCTTTATCACTCAGATAAACGCACGTATACATACATATACATACTTGAGACTATTGTTTCTCTATGTGTACGCCTTTGCCTGTGTTAGAGTCCCTCCGGAAACCGGACCCCCAGAGCAAAAATTGCTTTCTAAGAAAAATAGTCTTTCAAATAGGATGAGTTTTCTGCCCCATTAGTGCACTTGACCAACAAAACTGTAGGATTGTAACCAATTTAATTATTAGAGTCAACCATTTTATCATAATCTTTGAAATTGGTTTTCAACATTTAGTCCAATAAATATTTGAGAGTCACTGAATCAATGATAGAACCAAACTTTTCATAGCAATCATAGCAATGGGGGGCATAGGGTTCACAATGCAAAAGAGTTCGTCACTCTTTCAATACAAAAGTGACAGAAGAACTCATGAAAAAGTTAATCCTAATAATGCTTTAATGTCTAAGATATACTGTAGTATTGATTTACCTGTATATTCATTAATGCATTAGAAGTCTGGCTGTGTTGAGAGTTTAATTGGAAATAATTGCCAAAGACTTCAATTAGCAATCAATTGGAATTCCATAAAGGGAACTGTCTTTCTTTGGCACTCCTTCTCCTAGCCTTTTAACTATTGAAAGTATGTGTGTTTAACAAGAGAAGGGAATGCAAGGCATGCCATTTTAAGTCCTCCACCCCTGTTCTTACACCTAAAGTCTCTCGTCGTTATTGTCGAAAATAGTGGAGAATTCACAACAATGGGTTTTGTTACTTCGAGTCAAACTAATATTTCATGCTTATTGTATTGCTATTCCATTTTTATAATAGTGATGGCAGTGGTAAGTAAAAGTGGGTGTTTTCAATCATGAAATTGCTAAAAACTAGCTCTAGTCCTATACTATTTGCCAAAACAAAGCGAATGATAGACTACATTCAATCCAAGCCCAGCTTGTTTAGAGGCAACATGTTTTCTACTGTTAAATATACTAAAGATATCGCTTTCAGATCGAGGATTTTGCGTTTCCAACATTGCCCTCTCTTGCATTTCTTTTCATCTCTATTTTTTTCCTTTAAAAAATATCTATTTTATGGTAAACCTTAAATATCTATTCTATGGTAAACCTTAAAACTCATACATGACATTATAATAATAATATAGTGTGTGTGTATTTTAATACATTACTTTATGCTATAATGCTTTTACCTACAATTTTCGAAGCCTCAATAGACCTCTTTTCAACTTCATTTCATTCACTCATTTTCTGGCATAATTCCACTTTAGCAGACATTCGATCAAATTCGGTCTACTTATATATTTCAGTATATGAGTTTGAATATGAATGCTTCTTGAGATATTCGACTTTGTGTTCATAGACTTAATGTTGAATTACTTTATATTAAGTAAAAACGGTGAGTACAACAGGTTAGGTCAACGCAGCGAAGCGACCCAACTGTAATCCTATGCTTAAGTTATTTATTTTCGAGCCAACACTTAAACACATACTTCAAATTAACATTAAGTCTATGGAACACAAAATGTCGGATATCTCGAAAACAATTCATTTCCGCAAAAAAAATCTTTCATATTCGAACTCAGAAAACCGAAATACTTAAGTATATCGAATTTCATCAAAATCGAATGGGTGTCTGCTAAAGTGAAATTATTCCCATTTTCTGAACCACTTATACTTTCGGGTCGCGGTATTAATGAGGTCAGTCTTCGTCTCCATTCCATACGATCCTCCAAAACCTGACTCGCAGGCACACAGACTCTGTCGTAGCTGTTCCGCCACCTTCTGCGTCTTCCACGGAGTCTACGACCGATTGGCTGAGCGAAGAGAACAGTCTTTTAGGGGGTCTCGTGTGGCATTCGCAACACATGTCCGAACCAACGCAATTGTGATTTCTCAATCTTAAGGAGAAGTGACTCAACATTTAGAGAATCTATGATAACCGAATTCCTGACTCGATAGAGTCGTGTGAAACCGGCTGTTCTTCTAAGATATCTCATTTCGACCCTCTATTCGAGATCTCATCCGGTCTGTCATAACCCATGACCGTAAGTGAGGACATGGATTGATTTAAAGACAGCTAATTTAGTTTTGCCACTCTTTTCAACTTTTAACGCACAAAAAATATGATTTTATCTCTAGTTTGAGGAAAGTTGCAATAAATTGAAATGTTGAAAGTATTTTAATATTTAAATTTAAAGACAATAGAGCACATCCCGTTATGCTCTTCAAGTTTAATCAAATTCTTTGAAACGCTCAGTAACCCATTCATATCGCTTGGGGAAAATTCCAATGTTATTAAAATGTATTGGTATCGATTCACTCATAAACAAAACTATCTTTAATATACAAAAAATTAATGAACACCGTTTACAAATACGCATAATAATTTGATATTGTGTACTTTACCGAAATACTGCTCTTTATTTTAAATCAAATGCCTTGTTTACCTTCATTTTGATTTTTAGTTATTATTTTC
>JAUJYU010000152.1:0-17248 GCA_033995675.1 Nothrus silvestris
TCATACTTTATATCAATATTATTAATATTAAAACATATTTCAACCAATTAATTGATACTAAATGTGCAATATTTTAGTGAACATAAACATTAAATATTGGTCTTTAAAGCGATATTAATTTGAGTTAAAGTGTATATAACATGCATTTGAATAGAGTATTAATATTAATATTATTTTAACATTATTTTGAGTGCTTTTATTTGTATTATTGATATTAATAGTAATACAGTATTGATATGTCATTAAATATTAATATTAATATTGATATAAAAATATCGATTTATTGATATTAATTATCATTTTAGATAAATATAAATATAATAATAAATTAGAAAACAATTGAGTGATTAATTGGTTTGAAATGATATGATTGTAACCAATAATTGGAACCCATTTATGGAATCGTTGGAATGGGTTCTTGTTATTCAGGTTTGGGCTCAAAGTCTTGTCCACAGAGTCTGTCTTCAACTCAAAGCCCAATCGATAGAAATAATAAACAAATAATTTCTCAAAATAACGTCGAAATCAAAAATAAATCAAAAACTAATAAATTCAGAAATAGTACACTATTGTCGTCCAGTTTTGAAGACATCACTTATACTAAAGTTAGTGACAAAAAACAATTCAAACCTTCAATGTCTTCAATGTCAACAAATAGACAAAAAATACCGATTCCGTCATCAAAACTGTCAGCGCATAATAGAGTGGTTCCGACCAAAGGATCGCAAGAGTTGGCTCACAAGCAATGGCAACAAAACGATGGCAACAAATACGGGTCTGGACTGGAGGCTAACCAACGCATGAAAGGCATGCCGTGCGACCACTCGAGCACCACTTCCATCAGTTCTGGTTCTGGAAGTTCTGTCAATTTGTCGAAGAGTTCATTCAAGTCGAGTACTTCTTCGGCTAACTCTTCAATACCAAAGCCTAAGTCTCGGACACCGACGCCTCCGATGACTGTGAAATATGCCACTAATATAAAGAGTCGTAATGTTTGTCAACAACAACAACAACAACAACAACAACAACAACAACAACAACAACGATATAGTGATAACAAAAACAAATTAACTCTAAATAACAATTCGTTAGTAACGGATCGCTTGAATGGCAACAGAATTCAAACCAACACTCAATTTAAGGCAAACCAAACCACAAACAAAGCAAACGTCAGCCTAAATAGTGTTAACAGTGAGTCGAAGGCCTCTAAAAGTTTTGCCTCTAATGTTGGAATTGGTGTTAAACTGAAGACACAATTGTCAGGTTTGCCGCGACCACAAACTGCACACATAGTCTCGACCACAACCACTAGTCATAACGATAACCATTTGAATGATTCGAGTGATGTCCAAACGCGTTCACTCCAATACTCTTCTGAAGTGAAGCAACACATCAAATGTGATCCAAATCTACGTCAAGTGAACAAACCTGTGAATTCTTACTATTACGGAATGAACAAACCTTATAACAGACCAAATATTAATAATAATTGTAATACTAATAGTAATATAAATTATAATATCAATCGATTGCATTCTTTTAATCCAACGGTCAGTTCTGGTAATAATAGTCACCAAATTTGGGCGAAACCTAACAATATTACCGGTAATTCTATTCCTTCATTGACTTCGGCTAAAGTGGAGCCGAAGTTTGGAGTAACTGATTATCACTCTATCGAAAGTCAATTGACTGCAAATAAACGCAAAGTTAAACCAGAACTTAGGGATCAAAACATGAATGAAAGCGACATTTTTCCTAAAAGTGTGCAACAAATCAAAGATATGGTTCCCGTTTTCGGTTCCCGAAAGGATTCAAATATTGCTAAAAACATAAGTGAAACAAACAATAGCAAATCAGCTCAAAATTCTCCTCAACATAACAGTATCGGTAGTGCGAGTGGTAATGAAACAGAAAATCGCGACTTTCTTATAGACGATGAGATCAGTGATCAGCCAGAGTTGGTCTTGAATTCTGCTATTGATAAAAACGATTTAGTTATCAAGAGTTTGCACTCCGAATTGGAAGGGCTTTTGTTAAAACAGGAATCATCATTATCGCCATCATTGCCATCTTCACCGACTGTTTCATTATCTAATTCTTCTTCGACAACATTGACTCCAAACTCAACCACATTTCGAAAGCCAAGACCGCTATCGCTCGTAGAGATGCCGGACGGCTCTTTTGGCTTAGACTCGCCCTCATTTCGAGCCGCCTGTCAGGACTTGATTGGCATCAAAACTCTGCTCTTCAGACTTCACGGCATTCTTCAAAATGTAAACCATAACAGACATCGACCATAACATTTACTTTCAATTTTAATTCATTTATTAATTATATTATTTTTTTATTATTTTAATTAATCAGCAAAACATTGCCTCTATTTTAAAAATACTTTTCATTATTTGATAGCATCTCATAGGAAGTGCTCTAAAGCTGTCATCAATTAGTTAGGCCTCACTTTAATTAATACTTAATTTTTTAAAATTTTGAATCAGATTTTTAAAAATATTCCACAATCTATTACTTAATGCATACATTTTTCAGGAATGGGTTTATGGCTCTAAATAATTATCTGAAATTAGAGGATATTTTTACTCGCATTAATCCATTGAAGTCTGGTCTTGAAGTAGACTTCAAATAGACTGTTAGTCATGAGTCGTGTCTTAAGACAACTGAAAACAGTCTTTTAGATTATTGGAAAAAATTCAAATAAAACTTGATATCCGGAATAATCCATAAGATTACTTCCTTAAATTCTCTAATATATGTCATCTAAAGACATGTCAATTACGCCCACTTAACCCAAATTACTATCAAATCGTGATATAAACAGTATATCAAATCCTATTTATTTAGTTGTTTTGAAAAATGTGAAACAAAATCTTATCTCTTTTTTAATATATACTCTGTTTAGTAAGTATTATAAAGACTTAACTCAAATGGTAATCATATAATCCTTAGGCCGAAACCTTGAATCCATTCGACTATAACTACTCTCAAAACAAGTTTTATCAGCAGTTATTAGTTGAAGAAAATGATGGAATTAAGTCGAAGTCGAATGATTTGAATGCTTTTCAACAGGAAAATCTTGATCTTAAGCGTCAAATCGTTCTAATGCAACAACAAATGGAAGATAAAGATAGAACTATTCGATTATTGCAACAGCAAATGGTTGGTTAATCTGTTCACAAATTGGTTGTATTTTTGAGAACTAACTTATTATTTGATTTCAGGCAAAATATTCAAACATTAATAATGCGTTTGTGTCGCAAAATATAAAACAAGAGAAAGTGAACGCAAGTTCACAAACAGACCGATGTAATAATGCTTCCAATATTAATCCTCGAGCTGTGTCTGACGGTTCGAATGGTATGCTTGTCAGGTATGCATTCCTTAAATAAAACTGCTATTCAAATAATTACAAACTGCATGAGAATATGTGTTAATTAAAATATTCTCTTCTATTATCGCTGCAATAGTTTCTGGATAAGTAAAGTACCGGCATTTGCCTGAACTTTAATTCACTTATGCTCTTATATTCACTTATTTTTTATCATTTACTTAACATTTTCACAAAAGTTGTCACACTTTAGCGGACTTTCTCTGATCGGCCAAAAAGTGAGCGCACTTTTAAAGTAAAGGCTCATTCAATTGTTCTTAACTGCAATTAACTGTATTATAGCTCAACTCAAATTTATTCCAATTGTATTTTTAAAATGTGTGGTCTATGTGGTGGTGAGTGGTCAGGGAGAAGGGGTAACAGAAAAAGCTTGAATCCGTCATTTCCTTTATATTTAATTTTGCTTGAAATTGAAACTTTCGATATTAATTGGTTTAAATGTTATAAATATCGCTGTTTTCTCACAGAAAATTAAAATTTGAATCTAAAAAATAGCCGCTCTCTTGCTATGGCGTGTGTTTTGAAGACACGTTTCTAATATAAATTTTAGATATAAAGTAATTTTTATATTTTCAAAAGCATTACCTAAGGTTTGACAAAAGGGAGAGGTCATGATTTAGTGGCTGTTAGTGGCAGAATATGTTGTGATCACTTTATATACTGTACATATATTAAAAATAGTATACTTTAGAATTGATTTTATTATAAACCTGTATCTGTTATAGTCTCTATCAAATGAAATATAATTTTGTACATATATTCTCTTGTGTACACTTATGATGTAATTTATATTCTCTAAAGTCTATTCTTTATGCACTTGTAATATTGCTTTAAAGAAAGTCTATTTATTATCGCTAATTGATTGGTAAGCTTTAAACTGACATTTGTATTAATAAACATTACATCACAATCACTAATTTTGAATTAGTTTTCAAATATATGCCAATTTTATTATTTCAGTATTTGCTGTTCTCATCTTTTTGATCCCCAATAATGAAAGATTGGAATATGTATGACAGGATGTCAGCAAACAGTCAGAGCAAAGTCCATCGCAAACTTTTTCATTCAAAATTACTGCAACTATTTATTTGTTTTATGTTTTAGTATTATTTTTAAAATTAATTTTAGAAGCGATTCAATAAAACTATTTTTAATTATAACCAAAGGTATGAAATGTCAATTAAATTATTTTTAAAGTTAATAAAAAATATTATACAAACATTTTAATGATATAGTAATTTTAAGAGGAAATGTTTTGAAAATGTCAATTATTTATTAAGTGGTAATCTTGTCTTTGATTGACCTTAATTTAGATAACATTCCAATGATTTGCTTTTAATACAAAATAATGTGATTTCTTAACACTTAAAATATGTTCATTTAAATTATTTAATGTTTAATATGAAACGATTTATGGATCAACAAATTCAATAAAAATATAAGTTATTAGAAGTTTATTATCATTAATAGTTATGTGAATTATGTGTAATATAAAGATGAAAATATCATTAAAGGTTAACTTTATTGACATTAGGTTAAGGTTAAAGGTTTATTGGGTTCGTGAACTTTTAATGGTTGCGAGCGTTGAATAAGTTTGGGCTCCAAAACAGTGGACCAATTGATCTTCAAAGCATGAATTCCATTAATTTGTTCCTTAATGTGATTCGAATGGTTGCCGTTTGTATGACTGGTTCTCGTTATACTATTATACAGAAGAATATCAACCATACACTTGTCTTCATTTACATTAAGAACTGATCCTTTATTAAATGAAGACGTTTCGTATCTTTTGCCGTCTTTAGAAAGTGTCAACATTTTGAATGCAATAATATCTCCGATCAGTGGAATTCCACAGAGAGGTTCGCATTTACTGCAATCAATGGTTTTCAAAGTATTTGCATTTTCTGTTCCATCACTTGTGATGCCATTTGTGTTATCAATACTTAACTGAGGAGAAGGAAAGCTTTTCCTCGCGCTTTGTTTCTTCACTAATGGTTTACCTGTTTTTACAATTATATCAAATCAACAATAATTACAATAAAGACAACAATAGGAGAATTGGTTACACTGTTTATATAGAAATGCAAATAATGCAAACCATTTATATCCAAGTGATTGGATTGACACACATTTGGCACACTCTTTGGCATTAACTTTTCTAATATAATAATAGGGGAGAACTCGTCGACCGGATCTCTTGCCTCCCGAGTCAATCTCTTTTTCTTGGTCTGATTCTTGGCTGAATTGCTATTCTCGGCTTTGATGGCAATGTTTGGTCTCTTTTTGATAGAAGTGGTCGCCAATTGAAACGCTCTCCTCATCGGTGTATTGCGTGACGAAAATAAGTTCATATCTAAGGCATTCGACTCTTCGGGAGATTCCATTTCAGTTTTAATATCACTTTTATTATGCATTTGTTGCGAACATATGATAACATTTTTATCCAATGTGTTAGCATTTGCTTTCACATCATTGTCAGACTTGTGTTTCTTAACAGATTTGGGTTTAATATATGAATTGGTATTCACTCCAGAACTGGACTCATCCGAATCTATTAAGTATTTTTCACTCTTATATTTAGATTTCTTTTTGTTGGTCTTATTTTTGAGAGATTTAGAAAAGTTTAACGCATTTGATATGTAATCAAATTGTTGGCTCACTTTTTCTGTTTCGCAAATATTAGTTTTCGGTTCGACTCTGGAAGACATCCAATGGAATCACAATTAATATAACTTTAAATACTAATTGATAGTTAACTTACACAATAAGGTCATTGTCTCTCAATATATCGATTGGTTCGGTTTGTTGTAAAACAAAATTATCGATATTTAGACAAAACGGTTCTTCAATTGCGAATCGCTGTCGAATCAACGCTTCCAAACACTGGACATCTCGAGTTTCGCTTCTTCTGAATGAAAGCAATGAATTTCTGTACGACTTCTTATTGAATTGTCTGAACTCTAAACGTATTCTCAAAGAGTCACTCATTTGTGGTCATAAATATTGTTAATCACAACTTGTAATGCGATATAAATTTCAATTAACTGTCAATACAATAATAATTAAGATTCGAATACTATTTACGGTGTTAGGGCTTATCATAAAGTACGTACGCAGCTGAGGGGGAGGGAGGGGTCAATCAAAAGCGTACAGACACTAAACTCGAATAGAAAAATAGCAAGAAATAGGTGTCAAAATGCGTACAAGGGGGAGGGAGGGGTCTAAAAACCCGAATTTTGTGCGTACATACTTTAAGGATGGGCCCTTATACAATTCATACAATACTGTTTTCAAGTCTGCTATTATTTCGCAATAATGTTTTTCGTACTATAATTACGTCCAATAAATATTACATTAAAGAAGGCTTAAGATAATCACATTATTTATTGTAAAATTCTTAAAATCAGTCTTTTCTAAGTTTAATTAATTAAAAATATATAAATTAAAGTCATTGCCATTTAATTGTATTAATGAAGTCAAATAGTTTATATTGCTTTTAATGATAAAAGTTTTTGTTACTAATATTTTAATTAATGAATATTTATTTGAAAATTACTAAAACAACTTTTATTTAATAAATTTTGAATCGTTTTTTGAAATAATAGTGACTTAAATATCACTAAAAAGAATCGTAAATATAGAGCACTTTCTAATGATAGAAATTGAATAATAAAACAATTGTACGCTTTATTACGATTAATGATTTGCAAAATTATAAAATATTGATATCGAGTTTGACTACAATTTTAAATACAATTGTTGTCTATTTTTCAACGAATTATAACCAAAAGATTCACTTTTCAAATATGACAACCGATGAAAAAAGTAAGAAATTTTTGATTAATCACTCTTTAGGTTAATATCAATATTGATATTAATTATTGAATTAATTATTAATAAATAAAAATGTTTTCATTCGATGAATAATCAAAATGACAGCCGATTCCAAATCGAATGATAGCAGAAACTCAACCGAAGGACAAACGAGTGGAACCACTACCACAACGACCACATCCACTACAAGAACGGATCCCATCAATCAATCTATTAATGGATCCAATAATAGCAATGAATGTTTTGATAATAAAATAGCTGTCATTGAAGAGAACCTAACGGTTGAACCCATTTCTCAATTATGTGAAGAAAATTCAGGAGAAATGCAATTAATCGATGACTGCCTTAAAGATTGTCAGCATTTGAATGAAAAGCAAAATAAGAGTTTAGACATCAATCAAACCAAACAAACGCCTCAACTCAAGACTCATTCTTCAACTGATGTCGAAATGAAAAGCGCGGAATCGCTCGAGAATTTATGTGTCGCGGCTTCGACTTCAATGCCCGACAACTCCGAGTGTTCTTCGTCTCAATCAAACTCTGCTGAAGAGGTCGTGAATTTCAAATTGGTTTATAATAAAAGCACTTATGATATTGATATTGGCCTTAATAAGAGTGTCTTTCAGTTGAAAGAACACATCCAATCGCTTACATCAGTCGCTCCTTCTATGCAAAAGTTGTGTTTCAGAGGTATTCAATCTATTTATCACTTAATAATAATAATAATAATAATAATAATAATAATATTAGACATATCTCTATAGACTATATATAGATATAAGTTATTACTATATCTATTAATAATAGAAGTATTTATATTCAACTAACTCTGAGTCATGTCTTAAGCTCGAGCCTTAGGCGTTCAAAGGCAATGGTCGAGCATTACATTTTGGCTGAGCTTTAGAGAGAGTGCCGATCGTTGAGTGATTATATCTTAATTAATATAAACTTATTTATATGACATGAATTAACTGATGGCTGGAATAAGGGCGGATAGCAATTATAGCAATTTTTAATTGTTAAATGTTGTCAATTGACTCATTCTCAAATCAAAGGCTGACTATATTAGTGTTGTTTTTATTAATTAATAGAACAAAACCCGAATACAATCGGCATTTGGTTTGCAATTTAGTCAACAAATAAAAAATGCTATCCGTCCTTATTCTAGCCATCAGTTAATTGCTTATGTTATAAGAGCTTAGACAGAATCCAATAATATTAAAAATACGTTATACTGTGTGCTCGCGTTTTAGATATGAAATGGAAAGCTTGATCTGCAATCTATTGAATATTTATTGTAAATCAATTATTATTAGGAATATTGAACGATAATAAGACATTACGTGAAGTTGGAATCAAAAGCGGTGTTAAAGTGATGTTAATCGGGTCGACGATTACTGATGTAATCGCTGTTAACTTAACCACAAAAGAGGATATAAAAGAAGAGAAATCACAAAACAGTGCTAAAGAACCTCTTTGTAAATTAAAGGTAAACTTGAATGAAATGAGTTTTAGAATAATATAACTATTATATGATAGGTCTGTAATCTATTGTATTATTTAATTGAAAGCAACACAAAAAAATATTAGACAAAGGAATGCCGAGCGATGTGATGCCCGCCTGGAAGAATGGGAGCGCACCCCTGCCTGTGGAACCACTGCATGGGATGCTTAATAAATATGGAAATAAAGTCAGATTAACCTTCAAACTAGAACAGGACCAGCTTTGGGTCGGCACTAAGGAAAGGACTGAAAAGTTGTCAATGATGTCCGTCCGGTCTATAGTTAGTGAACCCATTGAAGAACACCCCGAGTATCACATAATGGGTATACAAACTGGTCCTACAGAGGCCTCACGTATTTGGATCTATTGGGTTCCGGCGCAGTTCATCGAAGCCATTAAAGACACTATTCTTGGAAAATAATTTTAATAAAATAGCATTTATTTAAACTAAATTTTGAATATGAATATTAATAATTTGCAAAACTGTAAAAAATAGTAGAAAATTCATATTTATATAACTATTATTTATAAGCAATGATTAAAATTAATTTTGTGATCAATACTAAAAAACAAATAAACAATTTTATTACTGGTGAAGCATTTTCTATAAATTCTAATCATATAATATATCATATAATTGACATGTTTTACATATAATATTTATATTTCAATTAAGATCGCTTTAAAGGCTTTCATATAAGTCTAATGTAATGATGAGCATAGGCTTAGGCTCCAGGCTCGGCTCGCGGGGTCTTTACGAGCCTCAGGCTCTAGGCTCTAGGCTCGGGGTTTGTGATTGAGGCTCAGGCTCGGGGTTTGTGATTGAGGCTCAGGCTCAAAGGGTTTGGAGCCT
This sequence comes from Nothrus silvestris, assembly GCA_033995675.1. Classification (NCBI taxonomy): domain Eukaryota; kingdom Metazoa; phylum Arthropoda; class Arachnida; order Sarcoptiformes; family Nothridae; genus Nothrus; species Nothrus silvestris. The sequence goes on from JAUJYU010000152.1 coordinate 9,592, forward strand.
AGGCTCGCCAGGCTCAGGCTCATGGTTTTCGAGCCTATGCTCATCATTAGTCTAAAGCGCTAGCGTTTCGCGAATGAATTTTTTAATAGCGAAGGGAGCGCTTCCATCGCCGGTCGAATGAGTGGCTCTCATTGGTAGATTAGCTGCAACACCAACTTTATGTGATATCTGTAACAAATCATTTGATAAACTCTTAATATTAATTATTGGTTAATAATAATAGAAATACTAATACTTTGAAAATGTATGGCTGAGCGTCGATATAATTAGTTTCAAATATAGTGTCTGAATGTTGTTGATTAGGCATTTGTGGTAAATAGCATTTACTGCCGTTCATTATCTGAACGATTGTCACCAATTTCTCAAGCAATGCCTCTTCTATTCGAACTTTTTTGTCGCTTTCATTAGAATCTGCAAAAAAGTATAACTTTGAAAGCATTTAATTGAAACGATATTAGAGATCTTCATCTCAGTCACAGTCAAACCTCTATCACAGTTTATCTTCAAAGTCCAAATCTCCCAAACAAGTGGTGTTTCATTGAAAGGCCAACGACCGCGTCGTCGAGAATAGAATTCTAAACTGATTGCACCGTTTGGTTGACTACTGTCTTGACGTAATTTATCAACAAATTCTTTGATTTCTTTATTAATGGAGTCCACGAGTTGTGGTGAAGCGCAACGAACCTTACATTTTATCATAACTTTATTATTCATTCTTTATTACACTTAATAAGTCATAAAAAACTCATTATAATTCACTCAATAGAGACTCACATAAGTGTAATCAATGAAATCACAAGAAACCTCTTCATAACCAAGAGTTCCGATTGAATACGAGTCTTCTTCTTTGTAATGAAACTATTTATTCCATAAAATGTTTTATTATTTATTTTATAATATAAACCAAATTGGGTTTGAGTGCACTTCATATGACGCCTCAATTTGTTATAACTTATTATAATAAAGCATTGGTAGATGCGTTGCCACCAAAATAAATAACTTAACCTATGATCGCGACCTAACCATATCGGGTGCTGTCATTTGGCAAATATGGCCAAAGGGGTCAAAAGGAGAGCTCAAAGAGGGGTTCGTATTTGAAAAGACCAGTTGAACCTACATTTATAATATTACTGGCATTTGAGGGGAGCAGTAGATGAGTGTCGTAGTCACAAATTTGAGGAGAGTTAGCTCACAGACCAGACCACTCATCACTTCATCATTAACTTATTCATTAATAGTTAGCATAAGTTATATTATTAAATTAAAATATGAATCTGGTTTACTAAAAAATTTAAGAAATTACCGTAGGATAAAATGATAATTTTTTAGCTAATTAACTCACCAATTCTCCAATGATAAACTTACGCTAATTTTTGTAAAATAATATTATCTACCGGTACAGCTTTTAAATAAACTATCGGAGACTTTTTGTCTGAGATATACTTTAAGTTATACCTAAGATTACAGTGTTATACATTCAACTCTATGCCTAATAAGTTTAAACTGTTTATCTTATAATTTTCTATTAGGCATAGAGTTGAAGTATAACACTGTAATCTTAAGTATAACATAAAGTATATTTATGCTATAATAAAATATGAACAACCTTTTAATTTTTGCATTACTTTGTATGAAATTTGCAATTGTAAAGCTTTTAACAATTTACTAACCAGTGTTTGACAAGAATACACAATATCTTCTTCAAAAATAAAAATTTTAAATTTCGAAAATTATTTTAATGAATTTTATTAATCAGCCTTTAATTGCGTGTAAATTTATTTAATTTAATACAAAGTAACACAAGTTTTGCAAATATTTGTTTTTTATATAACTATTAACAAAACATTTGCATTTAATTAGCATTTAATTTAAGTGCTTTTACTGTAACAAAACAAAAACAATAAATTCATTCTTAAAATAAAATACTAAAAAATAAAGCTCTAAAAGAACTAAATTCAGAGAAACAAATGAGGAGTGTTTTATGCATAACAATCATTAATAAATTATTGATAAAATCTTAAAGTTTACAAATTATTAATAACTTCTTTAAGACTAACTTTAATTATTATTCATATTATTATTAGTAAACTATAAGGCATAACAACTTTTATTTTCATTACAATCACTTCCGATACAAAAAAGAAGACAAAAGACCACTTTTACTCAATTAGATTATGTAAGATATCATGTATAGGAAGTGGATTTTCAAGATTTCTATCTAAAGCTATAGTTATGCTTAAACAATACTTTTTATTTAGATATTTGAATAAACAATATTTTTAAATTTTTTATTTAAATTTCTCTTATTATTTTGTGTTTATATATATTTTTATAATTAATTAGTTTAGTGTCAGAAACTTTTAGTATATAAACTCAAGTCTCAAAACAATTTTTATTCATTTAGTAATCTTCGGAGCTTTTAAAAAGTGACTCTCTTTCTCTATAGTAATCGCTATTTTCAAAACTTTTCATTAAAAGATATTTATTATCGTAAACAATGTTTAAAGTATAGTATCGTTCAGTTGAAAGAAAATGCTTATAAAATACTTAATAAAGTTTTCAAACTTTATATAAGTTTTTATGCTATTATAAACTTTTTAAAGTTATGAAAACTTTATACAAATGTTTTATTCAATAAAAAAAACTCATAAAATAATATTTATATTTGTCTACAATTTTAGATAATTATTGTATCGGTTCTTATCGCTTACTGTAAAGCCGGTGGAGTTGGCGGCGGAGGTGGATATGGTGGAGGAGGAGGCTATGGTGGTGGTGGCGGCGGATATGGTGGTGGTATAATTCCAGCTGCGATTCAAACTCGCCATTCAATTGAGTACAAACAAGTCAATCTCCCATCAGAACCAATACAACCACAAACAGTATTAGTTGACGCGGGAATCCTTCCTCTAACTATTTTATTCAGATCCGCTTCCAGTAATCTTAAAGTTCTTCAACAACATCAGGGAGGCGTCGGTGATACTCAACAGACCTCATCAGAAGACGAACCGCATCGGCTCATACACGAAGTAACAAAGCCTATCATCCAAGAAGTCCGCGAAATAATCACTCCATTCCGAAGAGTGACTCAAGAGATACAACCCGTTATTGAAGATATTCAGACAATTGTCTCAAGAGGTGAACACAGAGGTGGTGGATATGGAGCAGCAGGTTATGGCGGTGGGGGAGGGGGATTCGGAGGTGGAGCTGTTGGCGGTGGTTTTGGAGGTGACTTTGGTGGAGGATTTGGAGGAAAAGGCGGTGGTGGATACGGCGGATCTGGAAAGTCATCTATTGGTAGATCAAGTGGCGGATCCAAATACGCTAGTTCTGGAGCAGCAAGCTCAGCCGCGAGCTCCGCTGCTAGCTCGGCTGCCAGCTCAGCTGCTAGCTCTGCCGCCAGCTCTGGAGCACGGGCTCGAGCTTAATAACACAAAATTACTATTAAATGATTTTTGAATTTTTAAATTTATTTTAATTTTCACATAATGAATTGCAATGAGCTTTTTTAAATGTTTTATCAATGTTTAACGATTTAGTCATAATCTTTAATTTAATTTAAATGTAGACATATTGAAGTTTAATGCCATTAATAAAACTTATTTTAATTTTATAAAAAGTTTTTCTTACATGTAATTTTGCTTTAATTCACAACAAATAAGATCTCCATATTTTGAGAAATTTGTGGACAATTGATTGATGCCGTAAAACAAAGGGCACTTTAAGTTTTTTAATTGTTGGCGCTTTTCATTATTAAAAGCGCGTGAATTGCAAATCAAAGATTGACTGTATTCGAGCACTCACTTTAAATATGAATATAAATGTAAATGCAGTTGGGCTTTGCTTTGCAATTGAGTCAAATAAAGCGAGAGAAAGTCAACAATTAAAAAGTGCCCTTGTTTTATGACATCAATCAATTGTTATTTCTCAAAATATGGAGATCTTATTTATTATGAAGTAAAGCAAAAACATTTTATATAACGAGCTTTCACAACAACAACAAAATTAATGATATTATTTTTATCTGTTTTCAAGAAATAATGTGTACATTTCAGAGTAACACACTTTTCATTACCTGTGAATATACTGTACAGTATTCTAAATGCATAGCATGTTACTTCATTCACAAATAATATATACAATTTGTACAGTACATTATATACACAGGTAATGATGAGTGTGTGTTACCCTGGCGAGTTTTAATGTCCTGAAATGTACATTTTAAACTAAAATAAAGAAAATTATATGAAATAGTTTATAACACTGTAATATTGTAAAGTTAGCAATGCTAAAGTTAAACTAACTTTATTTTACTTGACTTAATATTTTATATCTAAAAAATTGTGAAGTGTATAAACAACCATTCTTTTATATAACAGTAGTTTAGTTTTGTTTGAATAACACTTAATAAATAAACAGAATTTTTTTAAAAATTACTTAAATATAATAGAAGCAAATGATAGAAATTTTTTAAAAAGTTGTTCAAATTATTAGAGCTTATATTATGTATTAATCATATTCATAAAATTATTTGTACACCCTGTGCCATAACTATCTGAGACCTATATTTAAGATAGTCTTAATAGTAAAATCTTTATTATTAAACAGGTTATGCATTTATCTTTCATAAAATGTATTATACAAACCCGATATAGCAATGGATCATTAATAGTGGCCGTATTATGTTTCTAATATATAAATATATAAGGTAATTGGAACATTTATGGACACCTATGCAATTTACTATATATGAAAATATTAAGAGTTTTAATGTATTTCACTGTAAAACACAAGTTATATCTTAAAAGTATAACTCACTACTATAAGCTGAATGCAGTATTCATTATGAACTAATACAGGTGTTTCAAAGTTAACCATAACTCACAGGTAAGCATAGACCTTTAATAGTAGGGATGCGGAAGCTCGGCTGATTCAGGGGGTATTCGGGGTATAAACTCAGGGGTATTTTGGAAATTTTTCGACTCAGGGGGGTATTTTGGCTATACCCCCTTCCGCATCCCTACAGTAAACTATTATAATTCAAACTATAAATTACTATATTGTAAGATAAAATTTTCAAAAAGTGCATTAAAGTTTCTTAGATTCTATCAATAAGAAATCATTAAAATATTTATACTATATTTTTTTAAAAATGAATTTAATGTTAAAGTTATTTTTTATTTTTCTTGTATTTTTCAACTTAAATAAATGCATAGAAAATAATTCCCACTATTATTGGGAAGAATTAATTAATTATTCTGTTGTTTATAAAGAAAATTATTTATTGAAAGAAATTCAATCTTTTAAAAAAATTATAAAATTTTCAAATATTTCTCAAGAATGCGATAAAAGTATTTCTGAAACTTTGCGTTCGCTGTACAGACTCGATGACTGGTCTTATCAAATGTATAACTCTTGGGGTAAATTTCCGCCGACGGGTATTATTGAGGGAACGGTTACTGATTTCGGTGATTACGACCAATGTTTGTCAATTACACCAAACGAAGTGATCGGTGAATCGCAATATTGTTTAATTGATATATCAATTCCATTACCAAAACCAATGCCAATTCACCAAAATTTCTTCCATAAAGTGAATGTTTTACCACAATTTATGAATAAAAGCGAGAATAATATATTTGTTAAACTATCAAAAGAGGCCTCATTTTTCTATTGGATATTTATTAGACTCGGAATTTGTTCACCGAATAAATGCACCGAAAATGATATAAAATCAATGGCTTTAAAAAGTTATGATAAAAAAATGATATATACTTTTATTTTTATTAATCTTATTTTATTAAAGGTTTGAAAAATACTGGTCTTATATTGAAAGATATAAACTGTGAATCTAAAAGTGTATTTAAACTTGATTTAATACAAATGTTTGCGCTGTAAGTGATATATGAAATTATATATACTGTATATTAAAATTTATTTCTATAGATTACTCCTTTCAATATTCATCTTTGGAAACATTTTTGTTACGATTTTAGAAGGAATTTCTCAATCAAAAAGTATTTTAACTAAAAATTAAAGATAAAATGAATAATAAGCAAAATAATTACATTTTATAGAAAAGTCAAAACTTAGCAAAATTTTAGGCGCATTTTCTTTAAAAGAAAATATTATTAAATTATTGTCAACTCAAACAAACCAAGAATTGTCATGTCTTAATGGGTTAAGAGTTTTTAGCATAATTTGGGTATTGATTGCACATACAATTGGATACACATTTTGGACTTTATATAGTAATACAAATTATAAAATATATTTTTCCAATTTTTAATTCATGTTTTCTTAAAAGAAAGAACATTTGAAATGAAGTATATTTTGAGTGCACCTGAAAAGCAAATTATATTTCAATCTTATTATAGCGTTGAAAACTTTTTCTTTATAAGGTTTGACAATATTTGCATTTATTGAGTTATAAAAACTTAATTTATTTGTAAAAAATTTTAGCGGTTTATTAGCATCTTATATAACATTAAAAAATACTGAAGGAAATTATGAAAATCTAAATAAATTAGGATTTTTGATATTTCGTTTCGTACGACTCACACCACAATTGGCAATATTTATAATATTAAACTTTTTATTACCACTGATGGGTTCGGGACCCATTTGGAGACAACAAATTCAACCAATAATACAAAATTGTAAAAACAATTGGTGGCAAAACCTATTATATATGCAAAACATAATTGATGTGCAAAATACTGTAAGTCTTATATCAATATAACCAGTGATGCTGTGCTCGGAGAAAATGCTACTTTTATAATAATTTTCCAAAGTTGTAATACTATTCAAGAATACGTTAAATTTATTCTAATATAAACTTTGTGTACATTTGTGTACTTAAATTATGTTTTCAATTACATAAAGATATCTATAAATGTTTCAAATATTTATACTTAAATTACAAAAAAGCTGTTTATGTTTCGTACTGGTGATCGCACGTGCTCGTTCTCGATGATCTCGTGCTCGTGCTCGGCAAAAAATTATGTGCTCGGTGCTCCTTACAGAGCTCTAAATGCTCCAGCACTGCGCATCACTGAATATAACAAAATTTTATAAAATGAATTCTTAATAAATATGAACTTTGTTTAAATTTGAAAGTGTGCAACTCATACGTGGTATCTCTCAACTGACATGCAATACCATTGGATTTCATTTATAGTTATTATAGCTCTGCATAAAAATATTAAGTTTGGTTTAATATTAAATTCAATTATAATTATCATATTCTCTATCATAACATCAATTCTGATTTTATTTATGATTTTCCTCCCGGAGAAAGTCCAACCGGAAGGAGGTATACATTCATAAAATATTGCAATATTATTATATATTCTCATTTATAAGTTCTCTTAATAGTGTTTTTATGACTGTTTGGCCAGAAATATTTTATCAGAAGCCATGGCCTCACGGATCGTCTTTTTTCATAGGATTATGTTTTGGTTATTTTGTTCTCAAAATAAAACCAACGAAGTTATCAAAAGTTTAGTTTTAAAATTTTAGATTCTTTTTATATAATATTATAATATTTTTATATTGGGTTGGCACGAAATTAATGCTCGTTTTTATAACATGTCGAAACAAGTGCATCACATGTTTTTCACAAATTTTGAATAGCACAATCGAAAGAACATTAAAAATT
>JAUJYU010000153.1:0-17207 GCA_033995675.1 Nothrus silvestris
TGAGTCAACTCAAGTCCATATAAAACTATGAAACAGTTATCTTAATATTGCTTTAATGGGTGGTAATTATGAAAACTCATTTTATAAAAGGTAACATTAAGTGGCATTAAAGTTGATTCAAATGAGCGGAAATTGATATTAATGAAAAAGTTAACTTTGACTGATTGCTCTTTTTTGTTGATCACATTATTTTTGAGATCACATAAAAATGTGTTAAATGTGTGCCCATTCTGTTTATGTATTGAAACCGATGCACTCCTTATCCTTCTCTTTGCAATAAGTAATAAGAGTAAAGCGCATTACTTTTAAAACGCTTATTATTAACTTATGTTTCACAGACTGTGTGGCATATAATGATCGCATATATGTATGAAAACTTTCAAATACTTCTTTTATGAATTATATAATATTTAAGTTATGACTAAGTTTAACAAATAATAGTTTTGACACTATATTAACTTATGATTTGATCCAATGTTGATATGAAAGACATTGGTGTGAGATAAGGCATTTGTAAGCACTAATACACATCTCTATGCTTTAGAGCTCATAAACTAAAAGAAGAAACTTTTTTAACAAAATGCTCTTAAAGAGTTCATAATAAGGAGAATTAATAAATTTTGAATAATATTGAATATTATATATATATTTATAAATTTTATATAAATTTAGTTATGTTTGTAAAAGTTGCAAAAGCTTTACAAAATATTATTTTACAATAATGGATGACTAATAAGTATTGATTAATGTAATACTTTTTTGTTTTCTAACTTATAAACTAATATTCTATGTTTTCTCAACAAAAATGAAAAATGAGATGACATTTAACTAAATCATTGATGAGCTCATTCTTTGGTCCAAAAAGATGTATACATTCGAATCATTTATTCTTCTGGTGCATCATTTGTTGAGAAAGATCTTTGTCGACCGTTAAGATTAATATGATGTGATCCAAACCGTGACGATAATGATCGACGTGAAAGTCTTACTGATGCAAATATATTGCCTACCATTCCATGAGATCCCGGCTCAAAGTTTGATACGATCTAAAAAAAGTTTAAGAAGAAGAATAATGTCTTTAACAATTACTGCTGTGTTTGCAAATATAGTTTTGATATAATATAATATAGTGTATTATTTATGTTTTCCTCACTTAAGGGTAAGTCTGGTTTTGTATTACAAATGTTAAAAGCGTGAATACAAAGCGAATTAACAATCAAAATGATTATAATTATCTTTTCACTAGATTTTAATGGTTACGAAGGAAGTGTTCAACTTGAGAACAGTTGAAATAGTGGACAAGTGCCACGTGCAGAGCAGTGCAATATTACGGCTAGTCTGAGCCTCTGTCCGATGGTTGGCTGCGATAAGGTTACAGAGAGGCGGTTGTAAGTAAGAAAGTTGCTGTTTGTAACATAACTCCATACACACGATTCGAAAGTTCCTAATTAGTTGAGTTGGCATTTGGCTCAATGCGAGTTGCCTTAAGTTCAGGGACACTAAGGCCTTATGCCTTATGCCTTATGCTGATCATGATATTGGGTGGAGGACGAGATGAGGATGAAAATAATATATAAGACATATGCTTGCAATCAAAAGAAGAGAGAGATGGGGAACCCATAGCACTGCAGGACATAGCTAGCTGTGACGTCATTCCCGGGGTCTTCGCTCGTGCAAACTTTCATCCATGCATTGAAAGAGAGGCAATGTTCTCAACTAAGTTTTATTTTTTATGTGGATCAACAACTTAGAGCTATCAAGAAGGGAAAGCTGTTCAAAATGGTTAAGAGGGGAAACAAAATCATTTATTGTGCCTCTAATGCACTGAATATATATGTGTGTATAGTATACCGTATAGTATATATGCGTATATAATATATATATGTACAAGTATATATATGTATGTGTATGTCTCGATTCTTGTTATGTTACCCTTAGAAAATCCCACTCTTCTAGTCTTCTAGTGTTCCCCTCATTGCACTTTCCCGGACGAGTGCGGAGTAGAGGGTGGTTGGGGTTGTGGAGGAGCCCTTACAAAGGTTATACAAAAGGTTAGCCAAGGTTTGACTACTTGAAGACTTAAATTATAGACATACATAGGTAGCAAATTCATACTATTCTATACTCAACTCAACAAAATTAAACTTATATACTGTTATTTGGAGCGCTTCTTTTTGCTGAAGTGAAGTTACAAAACTATAATGTTTAAGATTTGACGTTATATTCTTTCACTTCATTGCATAACTCAAAACAATTGCAGGTGTTTTCCGGTCAAACGACTGAAACATCAATTGGAATAAACTATACTAAAACTGAAAAGCTATCAATAAATTATAAGTGTTGCTTGACTTAAAAATAGGCACATTATTTTTCTGCTAAATAATATATGTCTATAATTTATTTTAAATATAATGCACAAAAGTCCAAATTGCCAGAAGAGTTCTTAAATCTAAACATTCTCATGTTGTGTATATTTGGCCTCTAGTTTTTTTAATATAAAACAAATCTCATGTTTGATACTTTCCCACGTCATGTCAAGTCTGGTAGCATTTTATTTCTCTTAAATTGTTAATTATGGGTCATTTTTGGAGTTTATTTCTTTCCTAATGCAGAAAATAGCAAAAAATTTTCCCTGGCTTTCAATGAAAGCTCACCGGTCTATAGAATTGAATACTTATCAAAAACTGTATATTACTGTTCATTAAATGAATAGTTGGAGTAAGTTTACAAGCTTGTAAGTTAACCAAAGATGTTAATTTAGTTATTTGAACATTTGCAATGTGTAAACTCACACTAACTTTTATTTAACGCCTATTTTGTCAGTCAGTCATTCAGACAAATTTGCTCCGATCGAGAGGTGAGCATTGAAGCGATGGCACATTCAGTGGTGTTTACAACCAAACCGCTAATTAGGTAGTTAATGCAGTTAATTTCAATGATTGCTTTGTGCAAAATTGCACGTATTTGTTTGAGACTAACAAAAGCCATCATCACATTAATCAAATTCAATGATGAGTTTGAAGAGCAAAAACTTAAGAGATAACATCACTTCATCTTTAGAGAAACATCATATCATTCTATGTATTCATTAAGATGAATGTGATTCTGTGCATTCTCTTTTTTAAACAGCAGTTAATTTTCTTTTCTAAATGAGAATGTGAGGCATACCTCACTATAATAGTTATTGTGGCTCACAATGACTTTGAACGCCTTTGGTTACGCATTCTTGAGTTTATGAGGAATTGTTTTAAGGTTAGTGTCTTTATTCAGTTTCTCTTTGCATATATTATGCTATGGGTTATAAACTAGACTCAGATTTTTGGTTAAAAATGTTCTATTTTTAAACATTCATCCAAATGGCTTTCCAGATGTATGGGAATGGGTCTGACATCAGTTTAGTAAAAAGTTAAATGTCTTTCAATATTGCGTTTTGCTTACACTTAACTATTGCTATTGCTCTGAAAGCTAACCTTTGATACATTGATTAAATGAACTAAAAAAAGCACTTGGCGTTCACCAAATTATTTCACAAACTTAGTTAAAAAATAAATTATTGCTCACAAGTGGTTTATGTGTCAATTTTTATATAAACAAACAAATCCTAAATTGCATTTTAGTTTTGCCATAATTTTTTAGAAAAGTAAAAGCATTTTAAGTGAATTTAATGGGTATATTCAATAAATTATAAAACAGTAAATATGTTTTTCAAGTTTCAAAAGATTGCAATCAATTAATGCAAATTTTCATACCATTCTAGAGTTTGAAATTTCAAACTCTTCACTTATTCGTCTTAAGCTGATTCCAACACTTCTGATGGTTTGTTCATCAATAGGCAAACTCACTGAAACAGGACGTCTGGCATGACTGTGACCATTGGCCATACGTATTCTTCTGGGCTCAATATTAACGACATCAGGTAATGGCTGGTTATTAGTGTTATTGTGGTTATTGTTATTGGCGTTTGTATTGTGAGACTCATTCAATGGATGCGATGCAGCGGCAACTCTACCACTCATTTGTGTGCTAAATGAAAGCGATGATAGAGGAGATGGCAATCTTATGTCTTGAGCGTAACTCAATGATGATTGAGCTGATGTCACACCTAAAAATATGATACATAATTTAATATTAGGCAAAGTCGTCGTTTCGTTGATAAGAAACGTCATTACAAATTATAAAATATTGAAGGCTTCTCTCATGTATAGCATAAAGTACTAGAAAATTGCAGTGACTTTCAATATATTAGTGTTAAACAAATGTTAAACTGTGTGAATGAGAGTCGTTTGCCTAATAAATAAATGCTTATATGCAGACTTTAATGTAAGGTATAATATATATAATTTTCACTCACAATTTTTATTGTTTAGCTAAGTCTTGAACAATGAAACGCGTATCAAATGCATTTCACTTTTATTACAACAAAATGATTGGCTTTGCGGCCATTATTATTCGTGAACAGTCAATGTGATGATCAAAAGTAGCGATGGTTTAGTGGTAATGAAATTTCTGGTGCCTTATTTTTACTGCTTTCGAGTTATTGAATTCAATATATTCTGATTATTAAATATAGGAAAAGTAGTGTTTGAGTCTTTATACTAATAAAGTTTGCTTATATCTGATTTCATTGCAATGCTTACTGCCATTAATGACAACTCAAAGAGAAATTATAGTCATCATAATCATAAGTGAAGATAGAGAATAGCATATGTTTGTTCTCTTTATAATAACGTTTCAGAGTTCTCCTTATCATCGAATACACTCTTTAGTCTCATAAAAGGGGAGTTAAATGAGATTGAAGTGTATAAATACAGATATGAGTATTGTATGTGTGGAGTATAAATACAAGAACAGTATATCTACTGTTATAATTTCTTCTGGTTGATTCGCGTCCCTTTTACTCAAATTTGAATTTATTAGTACCGAATACTAGGCATCTATTGAGTGAACAAATCGTAAATCAGAATGTTTATGGTGTCTCAGCAAACAGTAGTAAAACTCTTGCCAAGAGCCACAAATTCAGACTCTGGCACCAAAACCAACTAAAATGTGGTTATGCGCTGTTATGATTAGCTAACTCTACTTTCATGCAGATTTCGTCATTTAATGGCTAATAAAAAGATTTCCTATCTTTCAAAGAAAATAATATTCTATTAATGTTACAGAAAACTCTCGACAATTTAATGGCTTTTGTAATCATCGTTTTGCACAATCAACTGTTTTGATGGTATACTTATTTTTGCAACTTTTCTACTTTTCACGCTTAGTAACTCCCACTCTGTTTTTTTATGATCACAATATTTGTTCTTCAAGTGATCCCACTTTTCGAACATTATCAACAGTTATTTCAAAGTATTGGCCTTTAAATTATGAACAAAAACATTACTGTGTTTTCTATTAAATTCAATGCTTTATACCTGACAAGAGTTCTAAGTATTGCAAAACTAAAAAATGAAAGACTGAGAAAGTTGGATCAACTGAGGTGTTCATCAAAAATTCTTTTTATATTGGAGTTTATGGGAAAGAGTAATGCAAGCAATCAAAGAGCGAAATGTTGCAATTTTACGAGAATCATATATTTTCAAACTTGTCTAATATAATATGACAGAAAGTTTCTAATAAAACCGAAACCCTGGACATCATAATCGTTATTTCACGTAATGAAAACCGTGAAACTGATGCCATTATCGTTTTGAGTACGGCTGACACAAACCCAACACAAAAGAGTGAGAGAGATCTCCCTTCGAAAAAAGAAGGCGAAAGTTATGAAAACTGAAAAACTCTATTTCTCGAGCCAATGAGTTCTTGTAGCCTTTTTTATTTTTATGAAATGCATAAATATATATAATACAATATACATACAAATTTGCCGATTGGGATTTGACAACTTTTCCCTTTGAACCTTTTTGGGTTTATTGAACTTTTCATTACTTCTATAATAGCCATCAAACGCCGAAAACCACTTTTTTGTATGAGGCCATACATTAAATAAGTTGATACATCTATACAACTATATATGTATTAATAAAGTTAAGGCCTGCACTTCTCTCAGCATTTGCCACCCTATAATCTATTAGCTATCACTGGCATCAATTACATTGGCATCAAGTGTCTGTCCGGCCTTACTTATGCTTAGATAAGTTGGTTATACACTTTTACTTTCTTATATTAATCCATTGAAGGTCAAGACTAATCTTATATTTGACATTTTACGGTTATTTGGGAGTGGTTCCAATGAATTAAGTTCGTGTATCAGAGCATACAATATATATATTAAATTGTATTAAGAAGTCGACATCCAAAAACCAGTTTACAATCTTCTTCAGAAAATAAGTGGCGAATGATAAAAATAGAAATTATATCTTTTGAATTGAGGAGCACTTCGGGGTCATTAAAGGGTCACAAACAGCCAAAAAAGAAGACAGTCTGACTGATATTACATTGTTATTTTCATGTTTGATGCAATAGAAGTTCATATAATATAATACATTAGAATCTCTATACTGTATGGTCACGTACTCTTACTTACTTGTCATGTATTTTCTTAAGTGCCTAAAATTGCTTTAAACTGTATTGAATGGTAGAAAAGAGCGTTAGCTCAATGTGCAAACTGATTATGATTCGCATACACACGAATAATGTTCTCGCTGTTTGCCTCAAATCTTTTTTATATAATTTTTAAGCAAAAAGTCATGAAAAGGCGCGACTCACACTTTTTCAGCTATTCAACAATTGTTTTTTTCATATGTTTTTCTGGCCAAAAACGATACATTAGATTTATTTGAGGATATTTGAGGGGTGGCAGCAGTTGATGATACACGCATTTTGGTCATTAGATCAAAAAATAAATAGACAGTGAAAGGCAATGAATAAAAAAGCAGGTAAACTACAAAATGTTGGAAACTCAATAATCAGTAACTGATAGGCCAAGTCATTAAGCTATTCAAAGCGGGCAACTTTGCAAATGTGATGGAAAAGTAAGTTTTAAACTAAAAAGTTTTATGATGTGAATCATCTAATTAGCTCTTGACTTTTTTCTTTCTTTTATATGTTAGCACCAAATTTTCAATTGAATTGAATTCCCGGATGGACTAAATGAGAATACCATTAGTGAAAATAATGCAGATTTTGCTTCAAGGATTTCTCTCATATAAATTTAACTGTTGTGTTAGTATAAAGTTCTGTAGTGTTATGTTGTATTAGCTTTTACATTACCAAAATCAATGCGAGTCACTAAATGTCATTTGTCATTTTAAATCATTTTTCATTTCGCAAAAAAACTTGACATTTTCTCTCTTAACTTTACTGAAGTATACATCAATTGGTGAATTTGTATTCTGCCCCTAAAGTATGTGTTCAAAGTAATTTTTATGCACCCATAGTTTGGTCACCAAAACTATATATATATATATTCGAGTTTGAGTTTACTCAAGAGTTGGAAGAGTATTGTGAACATTGTCTAAGTCAGTATAATGTTTGCTTCCCTCAACTCACTTACTCTAATGAGTTATTCTAATGTATAACTTATATTTCTGTTTTGTTGCACTACTTTTTAAAAACAACAAACTTTTATTTTTATTCCCTATATCTTAAACTTTTTAGTTTATGTCAACTCTAATTTTTCTTTTCTCTCTCTCTCCCTATCTCTTTCTCTCTCTCTCCCTATCTCTTTCTCTCTCTCTCCCTCTCTCTCTCTCTCTCTCTCTCTCTCTCTCACTCACTCACTCACTCTCTCTCTCTCTCTCTCTCACTCTCTCTATTTATGATATTAATGACAAAATCAGATCTTAAAACTTTACTTAAGACTTAATACAAAAAGTAGTTTAAGTTAAGAGAAAAAATAAGTAATAGTTTAATCTTTTTATGTTTAATAGTATAAAAAGTGACATAAAGAAGAGTGACTTTAGTTTTCTCAATAGTCGCCACGTTTTGCTGAAAAAAGTTAACTCCAATATTGGCATTATTTTGACGCCTGAGGCCGAACGTGTTTGGGTGAACAGCAAAAGTGAACATCCAAAAGATGAATCTAAACTTTAACAGCACTCCCAAAAACTTTTCTTTGCATTATAGCTGAGAAGCGAAGCCTGACTGCCATCTCAGCCACTATTATTGCTGACAGTAATCAGAACTACCACTAGTTTGATTCAGTAGATGAGCAGAAAGAGCAAGAAAAAGTCCCGTTGCTCGAGCTCTTCACATTTGGGAGATGGATGTGATCGCACCTGGGAGTCAGTTTAGGACTAGAACTTGCACTTCCAATAGCTATACCAAATGCAAACCAGATCCCGGACAACCTCATGACCTTATCTTAGTTCATTCCCTTTTCAATAGACGCAATACTATACTATACTATACTAGTGTTAGTTCAATGTTATGATTTACGACAAGCCTCTCTTTTTTTGGTTACGTACTCTACACTCTTATATAGTTTTTGATGTCGTTAATGTTCACAAAACGAGAGAAACTAGTCTGACATATAAGTGCACCAAAAAAAGTTTTTATATCAAGGTTATCGAGTTTGTACAGTAACTGCTCCGTTCATTGGCATGTACTGTATATCTTCTCTAATATGCATTTATTTATGCGATGCTCATCATTATCATTATGATAGACTACAGTAGTGAAAGTTGTACAGACACGCGACACAACCTTATATATAAAAACTGGACTTAATATACAGGAGGAGTGAGTGAGCCGAATGATGTTGCGATCAAATGATGATAAGAGTGACAATAATAATAACATGAACAATACCACATGACTGCAAAACTGTTACACTTCAAATGCCAAATATAAAGCCAATATACAATATACAGTAGAAGCTATCTATGCAAGCAGTATACTGTATATGCTTCAACAGTATATATTCTGAATATATTGTATGACTGTATATATGCAGCTGCAAATCATTTGGATGTGTATACTGACTGACTGACTAGTCCAGAAAGAGTAGCGCCGAGTGCATCATCGCATAACATTTAACAATACTGTTGTGATACTAACTTTAGTCTATTTGACAAAAACCTAATCTCTACACTACTTATTGCTAACTTTTTAGATCTATATAACGTATTGCATATACTGTACTGACTGAATACTAATACGAATAGTGATACACTACAGCCTAACAGACAATCTCGTCTCACACACTCATACATAGTATACACTTATATATACAATGAAATTTTGCCAATGCTTTTGGTCAACAAAGTTTGTTGTCTAGTTTGGTATTATGGGGGACGCAAATAGAGATCGACAAGTGAACAGGTGGCCAGGTTTGCGTCGTGTCCAATCTTTTCCCTCTTCCCTTCAAATATATGGCTGGCTATGGATGAGTCTGTTTCGCAATGCAGTGCGCCCTCAACTTTCAGAACCGTAAAACTTGACTGCAGTATATTTGAGGAGAACCCAAACTAACTATTGTAATGCATTTGTTCGTCTGGAGAAGAATTACTATTCGAACCGAATTATCGCTTTCACATAAACTTTTTCGTATAAGTTTACTGTATATACTGTACAGATTGGCTTTGGTTCTACCTTTGGATATTGACTGCGAAGTGGGCTTCGCAGCCACGACTAGAGTTACTGCAAGGCATGGCATATATTTATAAAACCTATCTTTAACAATGCTGTGAAGCTTAAACTTTGGTGAGAAGCAAATAATGCATGACTCATACGAGTCTCTTATTTAACACATTCCCAAACTGTGAGTTTCATGTTTTTTAGGAAATGTCTGTCGTTTAGATTGTCAGGACTTCATCATCAGGTGTACAAACAGTCATTATGTGCTACTTATGAGCAGCGCTTATGAATACATATTTATATATGCCTTATATTTATATAGTGTATGTATTGATAATGTATAATAAGTTATGAAGACTATGAGGCCTATGAAGCCTATGAAGCCTTGCAATCACAAACTTATGCTAAACACTAAACATATCGATAACAATAATGCTAAACAGTAAATGACATAAAAAGCCTTACTTTCATGAAATCCCATGTAATGATTATGATTATTGTGATGAGAGCGCTGTCCGACTGGACTCACAATTCCCATTATGTATGGACTCCAATATGTAGAAGAAGGGGGACTTTCCGGTGATATTGCAGTCATTCCAGTGTTATATCGGTTCCAATGATTGATACCAAATGAGTTTCTTCGTCCAAATCGTCTCCCATCAAAATCATTGACACCAAAACTGGTGTAACTTTGGCTTAACGTTAACGGCGATGCGTTCGACCTCTCAGTTGATCTCAAATGACTTATTCGTCTGAAGCTGTTTTCGTGATTTGAACGTATGATCCGTTGAGTAGGAATAGGAATAGGAGTACTAATTAATCTGTCACTGCTATTACTACCATAACTACCACCACTATTACGACTCTCAGCCCTCATCTCATTGTCTTCAACCTCATTGTTGTCATCAGTTTCATCAGCGCTCATCTCGTCGTTTCCAATCATTTCCTCGTTTTCGTAGAGCATAATCGGCGCCAAAAAGACATCAAAAGATAATAGTTCTTCTTCGAGAGCACTATCCTGTGCCGTATCGCTAACACTTCCGAATTGAAACGTTGCTAATCGAGTTGCACTCGAAGGCGAAGCCTCATAACCGCTATCGTTGTCCGGTGGAAGTGGAGGTGGTAGGGGTGGGGGTGCCGGAGGTGGTGACTGTTGGCCAACACATACGTATATAATAGCCTCATCAAATTGAGCGCAATCTTGAGTATCAGTTCGCTCACTAGCCATCGACCAAACGCGTGTCATTCTATGCACATAATGAACATTAACTATTAATAGAGTCTTTTAAATACTCATTTTCTTATTAGATATAAATATTTATATGAATTTAAACCCGTTTATAACTATTTCCTATTAATTAACATTTTAGGAAATTATTTAAAGGCAATTCAGAGATGACTAATCAAACTGAGGTCTTGTCGAGTCTTAGCTAATTATAAAGTAAAAGAAAACTAACGATCACCTATTGTTGCGCACAAAATGGGGATTTAATCGACAATTAATGGTAATGAATTCGAGGAATTGGTTCAATATTATGCACCTGTTTTTTATGAGAGGTTATGCATTGGTTGCAAAACAAAATGTAAGTAATATATAAAGTGCACTAAACTTGAAAATCAGGCCTAAAATTATGTTTAATAGAATAAGAGAGTAAGCGATTCTCTATGAAAGAGCACATACAGGAAGAAGCGGTGGTTAGTTTATCTGATTTTGTATGAATATTACTAACTCACTAATATAGCATATACTATACCGTACAGTGAATACATGAACAGTGAGCATAACAATCACATATACCTAACATATTCTAAGATATCTATATATATTTTGATGCAAACCATGCAAAGCTCGGGGCACCGAAAAGGGACTAAAGGATAATACTTATGCAGAGAGACGTCCTCTACTACTGCAGTACTTTCACAATAAACTACTTATATTGAATGGCATGCCTGGCAACAAATGCATTGGCTTTATTGATCAATTCTTAAGTTTTGTGGACATCGCCTTAAGGGTCGTCGACGTCGACGCCTCACAACTCACCAGACTTTACCTTTTTTACAAATGATGCAATTTTTGGCAATAATATCACTTAAAGTTTGGCGAATTTGGCGCCAAACAACTGAAAGTCACTTATTCTTATGATATTCTTATGATTCAATTTTTTTATGGTTTATTTATAAGTTTTGCGAACGAAGTGTTCGTATAAATTGATAAGAAATGAGGACAATATTCAGTGAAAGGGGAAAGAAATAGTGATAATGGAAATACTGACACAGCAAACAAGCGATTAGATGAAATCCCTTTTCAGACTCAAAAAGGAATACAACAACAAAAAGACACCTAAAGCTACAGTCGAGAAGAGCACACCTTTTAAAATCATGAGTCATATGAGTCATCAATAAGTGGCAAAGATTGGTAGCTTTGAGAGAGAGACCAACTCCATAGCTATAATACTGCCAAATATCGAAAAAGATGTTCAAATCTGAAGGTCTTGTAAGACCAAATCAGCCAAAGCGAAAAATTGTAATAAGAATCTGCAAAATAAGGTCACTCTAATAAAAGGCTTGATTTTTGCCACCCATATAGCCATTGGTCGAACGGCACACGAATTCTAGAAACATTTGGTCACTTGAGTTGGTCTATGGCTTGAGACTAATGTCAAAATGATTTATGTCAACAAAATTTAATATAAAGCTTACTGAACCTTATGGTTCGTAATTATCAAATTAGACTTTCCTTTAAAATAAAATCAAAATTCTAGGAATAAAAGAGAAGCTAAGTGTTTATCTATGAAAAAGAGATAAAAACTTGGCTTATTATAACTTCAAGTTATTTCAAGTTTTATTATTTGAAGTTAATATTACAATATTTCGGATTCAAATGCATTATACTATATATAAGAATGACTGCATTAACAAAAACTGTAATCATATAAATAATAGCTTATCTCTAATTAGTATTCAAAACAAGCAAAAACTCATTAAGTGTTCTTTAAATTAATGATTAGGCTTTGCGCAAAAACTAACTAATAGCTCAACTCAATAATAGTCTAACACAAGAATTTATTTGATTGTTATTTGGCGTTAACACACAACTCGAGCGATAATAATAATAGTGAAGGCATTAATAGCTTAACATAAGTATCATAACTGCAGTACATTTTGTGATTTGGTTTTCCGCAAAGCTTGTCGTCGATTATTGTATTAGAGTTGACTCCCGTTAAGATCGCTTTCTTAATGACAATTCAGATGTTGGAAACATTTCACGTATCTTTGATTTAGAAAAACTTATTCCTTGACTGATAGCAGAGTTATTGTCAACAGTGAAGTATTATCTGCATAACTAAGTTTCACATAAATAAATTTTGCGCAACTATTTGACATTCTTGAAAATCTTATTTAACAAAAATGATTTATGTCTAGTGTCACAAATCTGAAAGAATATTCACTTAAATTACTGTAAGAGTAGTTGCAGTGCTGTAAGCTTTAATGCCTGTTGCACTCTTGCATTGGACTAACTCTGCTATACTATAATGCTAGCTTAGCTAGCTAATGCATGCTATGCTATAACATTGCAATGGCTTTCAAAAAGAGTTAACTAATTCTAATGGCTAGAAGTGAGTGAACCTAAAAATAGCAGTAAACCTGAGATAAAGAGTTGAACTGATAATAGCATTCATGATTAGAGTGAATGATGCAATACAAATGGCATTGAATTGCAAATCAATGACTGCTTACCAAATAAATTAGCAATGAATTAACAGTTAATATAAGCAAATGAGACAATATTACACTTACCAATCGTAATGCGAGAAAAGCTTAAGCTGTGGATGAGCTGACAGTTATCGAGCACTAATTCAATATCAATCAACTTCCTAAACAAAGTGACGATAAAACGTATACAAATCGTCACTTTTCTAGCTTTCCCTCAATTTTTTCCACTCTTTCGAAAGTCTTTCACCTCAAGAAACAGTCTGAACGAGAAGTGGCGAAGAACTAGAAGTGAAAGCAGTTCAGCTCAATTCCCTCGCTATAATGTTTTTCCTGAAAGAGTAGGCTATACTTGTATGACATCAGAAGAACGTGCCCTCAGTTTACGCCAATAGTATTTTAGTGAAAACGCAATACTGCTTACAGTATATGCAGAATATATGCAGAATGTATGCAGAATATATGCAAAGTAAGTTATATATTCATGTCTATGCATTTGAATTAACTTTGTGTACAAGATTACTATTTGCAAATCAGCTACATTGCAAATGTAGCTGATATTCAATTAAATTCATTGTTATCGAATTGATTTGCAAATTAAAAGAAGATTCTTTCCAATAATTTATAATTCTTATAAACATTATTATTGAAAAAGACATATCAATGTGAAAACAAGGTCAATGTTAAACAATGATTGCATAATCAAAACTGATATGTTTGATACTATTGATAACAGAGTTATGATGAATAATAATAAGAATGTATGGCATACATTAGTTGGCATTTATTTTATCAATTATGAGGATTTTCCTGTTAGTATAAATATACCGGGCGTTGTTCACTGCCATTAATACGAATAGATATGCATAAAAGTAGTGAAAAGTTACTTTTATTGGAAAACTTTTGTGCTTTTATTAGGATTTTTGTTCATCCGTATGATGTGATATACAATACTGTTCTGCTAATAATGAAGAACACCGGATAGGACGCAGTAAAATGCATAATATTTACTTTAGAGTAGTTCTGCCTCTGAGCTAATGCATGGTTATGGCTGTTCATGATATGGAACTGTTGTATCGCTAAACCAGTTGCTAAACCAATGATACAAAAACAAAAAGGAAGTTTTTTGATGTCCATTATGTTTGGTTAAGGCTTCATTTAAGCTAAAGTCAATAAAATAAATTGTCAATCTTTGCAATATGATAGACCAAAATATACATATCAGTCAATGTAGTGAGACTGTAGTGAGGCTGTAGTGAAGTGATTGCTAACTTTATTAGACATATTGTCCCCAAATGCCCTCTAGAAAACTTCCTTCATATGAAGTTACGACATGTCATAATTGCAAACTGACTCAAACTATGCGCAAAACTTTTAATTGACATTTTTTAAAAAAGACATTCGAAACGACATTACCCATTATTAATGGAGTTTAACAAATCTAAGTAACAAAAGTTGAATTAACTTTTTTCTTAAGTATAGTTTGCTTTTAATGTTAGTGCAATAGAAATGCAAATTGAATGTGAAATATTGTTCCCCTATTCGAGATTCAATTCTGCTCTTAGATAATAGAGTTAGTTCTCAGTTCATTGCATACCATCGGGACTATCGCATTACGAATAGAAAAACTTAGTTGAGCATTAGCTCAAACTCCCAAACTTGAAGCAACAATAACTTTGTTATTATACTCAAACTAACTTTTGTGTTGGGATTCGTAAGAGTAATGTTGAGTATTAATTATAACGGCACAAGCCTTTCCTCTGTTGACTTAACTGACAGCAAATTAATGATTTTAAGTGTCTTTGTAGGCCACCTAACTTAATGGATGTGGTGTGTGGTTCTCTGTTGCATGCAATCATCACAGCCAAAGGGATAACACATTGACACGTTATTATCACGCACTGAACAGTGCGTCCATTTTTATATAAACTAAATTATAAATTGTAATATATATAATAATAAGTAATTAGTGGACACTATCAAACACAATGTCCCTTTCACTCGAAGCTCAGTCTGTACTCTAACAGCCGTTGAATTTAATGTCACGCAAAATATCATTGTTTTATAAGTTGACTAAATTCTAAGTGTTAGGGTCTTGTGGCGGGTCAGAGATAAATGCATTTGCATTATTTGCATTCGTATCAAAATTATTATGAAATATTATCTCTAAACACGATATTGAGTGCAAAATAATATAATAAGATTTCTAACATAATTCTGTTTTTTGGAATTATGGTTCCATTGGTTCCATAATTTAATATAACATAACTAACAAATGGTAAAGACCAGAACAGACTACAAAAGTGTGATTTATTGCACGAACAGCGTTAGCATTGCTTTTGTATGATATGACTTAAGTGAGCGAAAACTTGTAACACATAATAAACCGCAACTGAAATAGTAGTGGACAATAAGTTAAACTATAAATATGCATAAAGAGGAAAAGAGGACATCAATACTTTTAGCCAAATCAGCCTTAGTGTGAGTGTCATCTTGATTGATGACTTGGGCTTTTCCTATCAATGAAATTGAGTTGAGTGAGAGTGTGGTTCGCATCAAAGGATTAAATGACAACGCATGAGTTGCCACATGATTATTATCTCCACTACAAGATGTTTGCATATATCAGATTCTCTAATATTTCTCTACAGAAATAAATTTGGATTCATTTTTGGCGCATTGGCTGCTTCACTGATTTATTATTTTTCATTATCCAAATGGCTTATAATTAAAATGATTACTTATCAGAAAACAAATATATTCTAACTTAAAATTATTACTTCCAATAAATGCATATTAATGAGTGCATAAAATAATTGACATCCGTTTTGAAATTTAAGTTTACTTTTTAGATTTGAAGATACCATAAATGCGATTCCAGATATAAGAAATGTGATCACTTCTACATTAGATTTATTGTTGACTTTAGATAACCTGCAAAAGTTAGTCATTGACTTAAAAATAAAAAAAATATATATGACTAATGCTTCAAAAACTTGAATTTGTTTGCTTTTATCAAAGCTATAATAAATAAAATAAAAGATTCACTCCTTCCAGATTCACAATATGTTGAGCCTGTGTTGAGCTGCAAATTAGCGTTCAAGTGATAACTAGTGATCTATACATTTATTAAACTTATTCCTTCACTTTTTGCCTCTATGTTTAGCCTCAGGGCTTAAGAAAGCCCGAGTTTTATCGACCACTAGTGATAATAGTCAGCTAAAGTAAAAACTGATATCACAAACATTTATGTAAGTAAGCCTGGGATTCAAGTAAGCAAATAAAACCTGCATATATTTATAATATACCTGATTGAGTCATTGCCATACGTGTTTATAAAGATTATTCACTTATTTTTATTTATACAATGATAGGAATATACTGTAAATCGACTACCTGAACCTATATTAATATCTAATTTATTATAGCCATTATCTTTCAGACGATTGTGTTTTTACTCGTTTTAAATGTTATAACAATTATTACGTGAGAAAAAAGCTCAAAGTTCTTTATAAGCTATCATTCACAGCAAATTTTAGTGACTTTCAATTTTTAAAGTTTTATCTTAACAATAATTATTATAGCTATCATTAATTTAAAGTTTCTGAAAATTCCTATTTTTAGTACGATATCTGTATTTGTTTTAGTAGATATTAGATTTCATAGTTTGTCATTTTTAACAGGTGTTTGTCTATGTTTAAAACCAAATTTTATTAAACAAAACATTTTTTCAAATATTTAATATAATGTGTTTTTTTTAAAGCAATAACTTATTTCATTTTCACTTAAATGAGTGAATCATTAGAAATGCATGAAAGAACGGGTCACTTAAAGGTATCATAACTGAACTTGTTATGTTGTATATATAAATTTATAAGTTACAGATTATTGTCGCAAATGCATAAAACTATATTACAGACTTTACTTACTGTACTGTACTTTATAATAAACTGCATTAATACATAAGTTATAATGAG